>BMAO01039614.1:0-46958 GCA_019973975.1 Trichonephila clavata
GCAGATATTTAATATAAAGAAGTTTAAAGTATACATTTTGAAGCAAATGTAAGTTTACGTAATTATACAATAGAAATAGGAAATAAACGAGAAACCTTTTGTGTATGAATACATTGTTTTGTTGAATTAATTGATCACTTCTTATGGGGAAAATAATTTTTTGGCAATTTATTATTGATTAAGTATAAAATGTCAAATAATATGAAATACACACATTGTAAAATTAAAATATGATTGCAATTAGCTTAATTACTGTATAAGAAACCACATACAATGTATGTTTTATGATGTCGTATAAGAGGACGGTTTTTTTTTCTGCTGGCTATATTTTTCTCTACAAGAACATAGCAACGTATGTTTGAAATTTCTTTAATGGATTTCGAAGGATTATTATAAGGTATACCCGCATGCATTGGACTATAGTATATAAAATGTACTACAGCGCAGCAAAACTGAATAAAAAAATATTTTATACTAGTTTTAGTGAACTATAAAGAAGGATTTTATAGATTTATTTTAATCATTTTTATTTTACATTATTTTAAAAAAATTTAATGTGTTATGTAGAAGTCGTGAAAGAAGGTTAATGGATAAATAACTAGGACTCTTATACCGTTTTATCTAAGTGTATTTCATTGTTTCTTCCCTGTAATACTTACAGGATTTATTCAGACACGTTTGCATTATTCAATACAATACATTTTTATATTACAATATATACAATTATATACTTTCTCAAAGAGAATCAATTTCAAGAAAAAGAAATAATTTGTAATGATCAATAAGTCAGGTGAAAATACTTCCACAATAAAATAAACTACATACTGTTTTAGAACATTTCACCTGATTCAGATAATTAGTATTTTCATAATCTTCCACCGAGGTAAGACATTCATCAAAAATATTAAAATTATTGCATAATTCTTATATGATTCTTCGAAAGTGATTTTCCCCTTCTTCTTTACAACTGAATTGTAATACAATGCGATTAATGTTAAATCTTTCAAAACATATCTTGGAACATTTTTAACTGTTCATAATCATTGTTTAATGTACTGCAAAAATGATACAAATTTATGGGCGAAATTCATTTGCATCCTATTTTATCAAATCCATTAAAACTAGAATTATTGGTTACTAATCATGAAATGGTTCAGTTCACCAGTTTAAAATTACAAATACTCTGAACCTATCAGACTCTAAAAGGAAAGGATTACAGTTTCGAAAAATTGTTTCAGCTCAATTAGCCATTAAGACATTTTGGATGATTGAATAATTTCGCGTACAAGTTTCAATGCATCAATGATTTTTCATTAGTTTGAAAACACATGATAGCGTAAATATTCTTCGAGTTTCAATATGGCAATCCTACAATCTGAAAGAAAGAGGCATTAGAATGGCTTGATAACAATAATTATTTCTGTAAGATTTTAAAATCTGTCATATTAATCGTGTTACATTTAAATGGCATTATTTTAAATATGTATAGATATATGCATGCAACTATAAATACATGTCTTTGCTTGTATAAGTACATATACTCTATAGCATAGAAAGTAGTGATGCATAAAAGACGTACTTATCCGAAAGGGAATAAAATTAGTAGAGGGTAGAATAAAATTAGTAGAATAAAATTACATACACGAAAAGCGAAACACTATTATCATAGGATTTGAAATAAATCATGAATCACAACTATAATAGAAAAATATAGTCAATGATAAATTGGTCTACCTCTGAACCCGATAAACGATCTTATCCGGCAGGATATTAACACAAAGATTTGAAAGATTTTTAATGAAAATGTTTGAAAAATACGGTTGAAATGATTTTCAAAGGTAAGGATATATAATAGACTTAGTTGTTCAAGTATACAATTTAAATCAATTCAATCGAAAGATGAATGGAATTACCTATTTTTGAACTCAAATTCGTGCTATTTCGGATATATTTTGGAATCGCAGCAACCTGAAAAGTTTTGAAGTAGCAGTAAATCAAGCTGTAAAAATTTCTACTTATGCACCGAGGTTTATAGAAAGTAATTTTCGAGTTTAAATATAAACCCAGCGATCCTTGTAAAGATAGGTACATACTACTGAGCATAAAACGTAGTCGTTGTAACACAGTGTAAGTACACATGTCACAGATGACAATCTGAGTTGTCCATCTATCAAAAAGTAAGGAATGATAACGAATAAATGACGCGTTAACTCTTGGCTCCTGAGCTATATCAGGAACTCTTATGTCTTCTTTAATCATCGGGGCTCCATTTAAAATGAAGCTCATTGCTTCAAAAATTGTACTCGAGAATCTGTAAGATTTACTATAAAAACCACCCGATACTATAGCGAAGGCTGTTCAAAGTTGATGATCATTTTACGTACATGTCACTGGAACTTCAGCAATCGTTTGCTCATTTCCTGTCGTCGGCCACTATAATCTCAATGCTCTATATTGTTATGATTCATCAGTTTCTACCAACAGCAACGGATAGTTGAATTGATCCAAAGAAAATATCGAGGAATGCTGTGATTTTATCACTCTGTTTGCTTTAGTACAATAGTAAATCATCTCTCAAATGCTGATATTTGTTCATACTCTTTTTGAATTCATCTAACAGACTTTGATATACTTTACGTGGATCGACGTAACCAGATTCGCATGGAAGCTGTAGCGCACACAACAGGTCCCGGGTCTGGAGCCCCTCCCATAATTCTTGATTTTTTTTCCCGATTGATTACAATCCTATGTATATAGAACGTAAGATTTACACTCAAGAACCAAAAAACTATGACAACCTGTCAATAATGAGTTGGTCCAACTTTGGCGCGCAACACAGCTTCAACCTGCTTGCATGGATGCCACAAGTCCTCGGTATATGGCTGGAGATAGATTGTACAGATGTTTAAGCAACGGTCACGCAAATCCGAGATATTGCGAATTGGTGGTCTTTGAACTCTGAGCTGCCATCCCATGACATCCTAAATGTGTTCTATCTGATTGAGATACGGTGAGTTAGGTGGCCAGGACATTAACTGGAATTCAGCATCATGTTCCTGGAACCACTGCAACACAATTTTAGCCTTTGACACGGAGCGTTGTCCTGTTGGAACATTCCATTTCCAGCTGGAAAAACAGAGGCCATGTAAGGGTGCAACTGGTCCGCAATGACGTTCAGATACCCTGTAGCATTCATGGTCTGCTCTACCACAACCACGGGTCCCAGAGACGCCTAAGAGAACGTCCCCTAAGCATAATACCACTACCACCGGCCTGTGTATGACCTACTGTACATTGGGGAAGTAACAGTTCGCCAGGAAGACGGCGTATCCTGAAACGGCATTCGGCTGATGAATGACAAACTGTGATTCTTTTGACCAGGCAACTCTCTCCACTGATCCATGGACCAGTCACGATCTTCTCGGGCCAGCGCAGGCGCAGTTGGTGATAACGCTTGTCAGCAAAGGCACACGAGTGGGACGTTTGCTGCGTAGCCCCATATCCAACAGTTTCCGCTGGACAGTGTGCTCCGATACTATTCTACTTCACCCTGCATTGTTTCAGGCTGTCAGCTGAGCCACTGCCTTGCTCCGGTTTTTCTTCACCATGCGAGACATCACCGTCGACCTTTTTCTTTGATAGCGTGTGGACGTCCAGCACCATGTAGTCTACAGCTGGTTTCACCGTCATTCATCCACTTTGCATAAGTACTAACAACTGTAGATCGCCAACAACCCACGAGTCATGCAGTTTCGGAAATACTTGTTACGAGCCTTCGAACCATTACAATCTGCCCTTTATCAAAGTCGCTTAGATCAGCAGCCTTTCCCATCACAACAGAAGTAAGTGAAAGAATGTTTTCAGACTCTCCAGCAGCAGTTAAATACCACTTCACCTGATCACGTGTCTTCCACGTCATCCAGGCGAGTTCATTGCAAAATATAGGGGTGGTCATAATGTTTTGGCTCTTTATTGTAGTGTATTATGTGTTATTAATAATAAATTTTATTAATTTAATGTTAATTATTTATTCAATAATTAATTTCATATTGTCTTTTGTTCCCAAAAATTGACAAAATCAAAATAATATGTTAGGAGGGCGTAATGCAGCATGATACGAGAACGTTGGACAATCGACTCTGGACCCTTTTGTGTTCCCTCTGTCTTCCAAGATGTGATAGTTATCATTAACATCGGAATATCCTCTTCTGTTTTAAATGTTATCGGGATGCTGTTTAGTAATACGTTGTCTCTTAGCAAATCAGGAATGGTTGATCAAATAATATCGTTTCATAAGGTAAATGAGTACGCAATATGTTTAGTTTAGTATAGTGTTATATAATGTTTTTTCAAAAAGTGATAAATCACACTAATAGAATTATGTGCTGAACTCTCTTTACCAAAAAATAAGTGAAAACTTTTCTTTGTTATGAAACGAACATATATATATATATATATATGTCAGGTTTGAAAAGATTACTTTAAAATTAAGGAGAATAAATAAAAACAGAGCGAACTCTTTATCATGCGTAAGGATTGTGGGTAAGTAAGCCTATTTAAAGTGGAGCGAGAGCTGACGAGGCGAACGCGTACTGGAGAGAAGTAGCTGTGCACTCCTGCCGGATTACCGTCTATTGTTCTATAGTATGGCGCCAAAGGACGCCATGTTGGATAGTAGATTATTATAGAAGAAATAAATAAGAGTTAACAATAGAAGATGCCTCATCATTTAACCCGCAGGCCTGGGCTGTCATATATATATATTTAACATTTACTAAAAACATACATATTTTTCATTCCATGTAATAATAATATACATATTTTTTCAGAACTTATAATAAGATATCTTTAATTTAATTTTAATTGTTATTTTATGTCTCACTAACTATATCGACCTTTCAAAATTATAAAATAATTTTAAAAATAACATTTTTTTAATGTGCATGACTCGTCACAGAATGAAATAGATGTCTGTTTGTAAAAGGATTATATGTGTCTTAATACATACATTAGATAAAAAAAAATAATGAAAATTTAATCCTACATTATATAAGTTTTTCAAATATAAATATATAATACATTCAGAATTATGTTAAAAAACTCATTTAACAGCAGTTCTTAACAAATCCCAGTTGAGTGTGGGTTCATTAGAGTAACATCATGACTCTGATATATCTGCATTAATCGAAATTGTGCGAGTTTAATGTTACAATGAATTTTGACATTCATTAAGTTAAAAGTGCTTGTTAAAAATTATCAGTCTGTTCCATTTGCTTAAAAACAACGTACATTGGCGCTATTATTGCATTGTTAGATGTATTTTTTTTATTTAATAAAAATAATAATTTTGATAATATTTATTTTTTAAACCTTAACTAGACTACTTAATGCGTACTATATTATCACTACTCTTTTCGAATTGAATTAATTAATTTTTTCTTTTATGATTTGTGTTCCATACTTAATTCTCTACATTGTAATACCAAATGGATTTTTAACGTTGCGTATTAAATAGAAAAAAGAAGGTTACAAACTGTATAGAAATAGTATGATAAAAAGCATATGGTTACATATAAAAAAGCATATAAAAACATGAAATTCAGTTTAGTCTTGAAACAATTTTTGCATCTGAAATGTGTTTTTACTTGAACCTATAGATTTTATTTTCTGACTAGGAAAAAACTTAAAGGAAGTATTAATCCCTTTATAAGCTATTTTAATGATACTTGTATATGCTGTTTATAGAATCTTTTTTGTGCAAATTTAATTATAAAATTTAAAAGTTTTCAGTTAGATACCTTATACCATAATTCTATTCCATTAACACAGCAGAAGTTCTATTTTAAGCTATGGCATTGTTGGTTTTATGTTAAATTTTGTCTATTAGAGGTGTAAGTGCGGTACCTTACATGGTTAAGACATTATGTCACTTTTGAAAGTAATGCCTTAGCTATTTTTGCTTTGAGGAATGCAAAAAGTAAATTTAAGATAATGGAGGACAATTTCTGTAACTCTAAACTCTTGTTCGGTGAACTCGGTCTCGGTTTTGTATGAAAAAAAAATGTTGAGATATATGAAAGTTCTTACACTGCGGAAGTAAGAATTCTTCCAGCAAGTTACTGGTATCTCTTGAGTGGGGTTTTAAATGTAAATACTTCTTAATCTATAATTAGTTTCGTAATTCTGATCTAGCATATTAGAAACTCTAAGTTAAAACTCTACGAATATTTTGAAAATTTTTTTATTGAAATTTCAAAAGCATTTACACATGTTCCCTTTATAATATTAGTTCCTTAATCTTCACAAAAAAACGCATTTGGTAGATTTCTGTTACTCTTATGAAAATTAAAAAAAAAAATAACTTCCTTTTTCAAATGATCTGACTGAAAAAAAAGCAATAGCTAGTGTTTTCAATTAAAACACAAATTCTGCACGTGGAGAATGTTTATCTAAACTCTTCATTAATTTTTTAATCTCAATGGAATTCATGCTTAATATTTTCTGTTAAATAAATCAATGAGTAACCGTAGAGGTGCGTTTTTTGAATATACGCGCTAATCATATTTGCAATTTGTTTAAAATGATGCTTTAAAAAATCGTATATTTTACTTAGAACTTAATTGAAAATAGCATCGAATATGCCAGAATATATTTCAAATATATTATATAAAGAAAATAATAAAAAAAAAGAAAAGAAATTAATATACGCATTGATGGGGTTTAGATCTGAACAATGAATACACTAGAAAATATAACATTTGTAATTATTATTTACCTTTGGAGAGAGGATATTACCTATTTAAAACTAACAATGAATATTACATATATATTGTAAAAGCAAAGTACAAAATGGGTAAAAAAAGTAGAAATTAAAGTTTTATAAGTTGAAAACTCTAATTAATGTGACACCATTTTACTAAATAAAATTGAACTATTGAATATATTATATGTATTATATTTTATTTTACTTTCAACCTTAAATTTAATTAAATCTAAAGAAAAATTTATTAATAGAATGATATCTAGGAATATTAAGAAATGAATATTTTTAATGATTTTTAATACTAATGCAATAACAACTAAAGAAATACTATAGATTCCATTGAAATGTAAAATAATGTACCGTCACGTACCTTCAAGAAGCTCTAAGAAGTTTTTATGTGAATGAGAATGAAAATATTGAGACTCATAAAAAAGGCTAGTTAGATCAAATTTAAAATATGAATCGATTTCCTACATATCATCAATAGTTTTGGTAGTATCAACTTATAAAAAAAAACAATCAATAAAAAAATTGTACGTCAATTTTAATGTATGTTATAAGCAAAAAAGAAAAGTTAAATATTCTATTAATTTTCGAGTGTTGTACAAATTACAAAACGTTATCTCTATAAGACGAAACCCACCGCTGGTTAAGGAAAGTTAAAAGTTCTTCGATGCCTAATTTTTGGCAGAGTGCATTTCTTAGCAAAATTAATGATTTTTATCTTACTTTCAACCTTAAATTTAATTAAATCTAAAGAAGAATTTACTAATAGAATAATACTCAGGAATATTAAGAAATGAATATTTTTAATGATTTTGTAATATTAATGAAACAACAGCTATAGCAAAATGTTACTTTTACTACATTAAATAATCTAATTTAATATAATAATTGACTCTCCTCACTATAGACCTATACATTCCTTAGATTAACAAATAGTAATAAATTAATAATTTTATTATATACGAAATAAATGACATGATTCCACATACAATGGAATTTCTTTTCCTGATCATGTTTGCCCTCATTTCTTCAGACGTGTTATATATTCCACATTCAATTACTTCCTGCGATTTAAGCAATAGTCAGCATTGCTGTTGATTATTAAGCTGTTTTAATGCTGGTAAATTATTCAATGAATGCACGAATGCTCTAAATATCTGCTCCTACAAGTAGCAAAGAAGGAATTCATGAATATATTCTTTCCTGACCATCTTGAGATTCTCCACACGAATAAGTTCTTTTGGATAAAGAACATGAGATTGTGGATGATATATTTTTATATTATCTTGAATATCAATAAGGGAAATATGCCTAAATATTTTTCTCTAACCAAATCATATTATCTGAGAGTGTTAAACATTTATTCAAACATCAGAAAAATACTTGTATATAATTGTGTGCTATTTTTTCTTAACAGTTAGTTTTATTAATATATTTACTCTTCATTGATTAGTTACACTCGATACTAATCATATTCGGGTCGAATATTGAATTATTAATTTTGAAAATATAATTTTGATTTTTAGAGTGTATGCTTAATCATTTCAAATATTTAAAATTCATTAATTGGATAGTTTGCATAATTTATGTACGTGGTGTTATGCTCATTTAAATTGTTCCTTTTAAAAACGCTTAAGAAGAATATAATGTGTGTTTTGCTTAGTTTAATGTTTAGGTTATATTTTGTATATTGCTTCTGTTTTATTCTTCTACATCCAAGCTATTTGCTTTAAAAAACTCTACATTTGTTTCCTTAATTGTATTTAGCATATCAATGTTTCTTTAAATATTGCTTAGTTTATTTTTAATTCGTTGCATTAAACTTAGTTAAATTATTTTGTTTTATTTCTCAAGTTAAACAGGATTTGGTAGTCAAGTAATCAAAGTATTGGACTCATCCTGGAGTGTCATGAGTTTGAGCCTAGTACCGGTGAACACCCATCGTACTGAGTAGGGTTTTTGGTTTCCGGGTTTTTCCATTTTCGGGGATGTAATTGTCGTTCCCGAATTTCCCGAAACAACATTAAATATTCAGAAAATTTAAAAACAAGTTATTTTTAAATAATACCAATATTAATTATACATAATAAGGATAGATATGAATCCCAAATTTAATACTCACTCATATGTATTCAACATTTAATATTATTCATAAAAGCACAAAAAATTTTAACAACACGGAAAAAATGCTACAGTTAAAGATTAATCGCGAGAAAAAAATTCACATTTAAAAAAAATTATTAGAATTAATGTTCCTTTTTTGACTTACCGGCGTTTGTGTGTGAAGTCCATAAGTTGAATCAAATATTTCACAACTAAAAAATAAATATCAATAAATACTTGACAATTTATTTGCTGCTTAATTATCCATCAATTATGTTTAGTAAAAATATTATTTGTTGCATTTAAGATATTTTGTTTTTATAGATAATGTCTTATTTATGGAATTGCTATATTATTGTTACATAAATATAAACATAGAAGCTGGTTCCGAATTCATAGTAGAAACATTAATGGTAGGTATAGGACTTTGTTACTATCATTTATTGTATAGGATTTTATAGGTGCAAGTGACGTGGTGAGGCACAAACATAAAAAATAAGAGACGAAAGGAAAGCCAAATATTTAATGAAAGTGTCGTTGACAAGTACAAAGCTTACAATAACTGTTCAAAATTGAGTCTACTAGTAACGATACGTACTTAACAGCGACGACGGAGTGATTGCGATACACGTTTAAGAATATTTTCGTAGCGCAGCTCTGCCGTTACTATTTGCACGCCCGTATATATTTCTGTTTTTTTTTTTTTTTTTTTTTTTTTTTTTTGCATACGTAAAAAAAGTCTCTCATCATAAACGTGAACAATAACAAATGGCATTTTACCCCTTCTGAGATGCATCCTGCTAAACGGCGACTAGACATCTACTGCCCCCTACCGGTAATGCTAACAACGGATAACTCCGTTTCTCTTTTCTTTTATTCCCCCCGTTTCCACCTCACCGCGTCACTTGCGTCCATACATTTGTATACAATAAATAATTGTTATAAAGTCCTAGTCTACCCTTAAGGTATCCGACAACGTTCGGAGACCTATTTTTTATTTTTCTAAAAATCCCTAAAAATTTTACATTTTTAATTTCATTTTTTGTACTATGATAAAAAGTACAGTTATAAATAATATACATACATTAAAATTTACAAAAAATTAAAATTTTTAGGACATTTTAATTAGATTTTTAAATTTTTTTCAAAGGCTCTATTTATAAAAATAATTTATATTTTACAAAAAAAATTGCTGCACCACATTTTTCAAACACATTTCTAGAAGTCATACTACAAGTTTTAAATTATTTTTTTTAAATCAAAAGTTATAGCTAATCGAATCTACAACCTATGAATTTCATTCAAATTTTCGATACTTTTATAAGGAAATTTAACTATAAAATGCCTAAAAAATTGTTCAATTTCTTAGCTGGTAGTCCAACCTCTAGATAATACTATTAATAACATTTGTGTAAAGTTTCATACAAGTATCTCTATTGACTCTTTAGATATCACATTTGAAATATCAAGAAATTTACAAAAAAAAAGAAAGAAAAAAAAACTGTTTGGAGAAAAATGCATTAAAATTTTATTAATGTAATTTCAAAACAAAATATCACAAGTGTATTACTAAAACTCTAATGATTTATATTTAACATCTCCACTCCTTGGTATTTTGTTAAATTTTCTCTTTCTTTGGGCCCTATATTTTTTCTGGCTGATTTTTAAAAAGGCAAAGACTTGTTTCGAGTCACTGCGCGAATGATGTCAAGAAATCTGTCATCACGCAGTGTATAATAACTTGCATTTATGCCAAAAGCTTTCAAACTACCTAACAAACAAATAAAAACTTTGTTAAAAATAATGACAGCAATATGGGTACCCAAAGAAAATGTTTTCAGCTTAATAAAAATTTCTTTCGTAAGAAATTGCCACAAAAAGGTGTTAAATGATGTGTTTGTATTTGTGTCACACCGTGGAGGCAATTTTATAATAACTGCTTATCACACAACTTTGTGTACACATGTTTAACAATATTTAAAAGTTTCATGGAAAGGCTTACACTTTTATCAACAAATATTTTTTCCAGAGGCTATTCATCACTGATACTCACACCAACTCTCAGCGCTCCAATTAGGCACGGTGCATACATGGGTATCTCTCTACTGGAGCAACAGAGAAAAAATGCCGCACTTAGCAGGGCTTTGACGTGATTGGTGTTACTGCCATAACAGTTTTGAATTTTATTAATCATAACACTGGTAAGTTTTTCTTTCCCACCGATGTTTTTCTGGCTTTTTCTAAGTTTTCTTTGCCAACTACTCACTCTTTCTTAGAAGTATCTTAGACACTCATTTCATGACATTGTTGACACCAAATTGATCTTTAACTGAAATGTATCCTTGGGAATCACCATCAAACACACACCAATTAACAAATTTTTAATATCTCGTGGTATAAAAACATACAAAGATTTTGTACGCACCAACAAACAGATTCCATGATTGAAGTAAATACCAGATGAAGGCAGGAACACGCATGTACGAACACGCATGTACGACTAGACATTTAGAATTCTACAAAACTTTGACATCATTTCCTAATCTTAAAGTTTCCAGTGGCGATGAATAAAGTTGCTATAGAAACTTTTAGGGAAGAATGTCCTCGTCTCTGTCGTCAACGGATATTCCACATTCTCCAATTGACGTGTTGGAACATTTTGTAATGCTTTTTACTAACAAAGCAGCATCATTCATGACATCTTTAACCGTTGATGTAGCAGCAGCCAAGGCATTTCTTTCACAAAGTCAAGATGCTCCTTTTGCCAGACAGGGCATATTCAGCTTAGCACGTAACTTTTTCGCGGACAAATGTCATCTTCCAATAACTCACATTCCACAAATAAGTTGCAAATTGCTGGAACTTTGGTTTATAAGCTTTTCAGTAGCTGAAAAATTGACAATAAAAGTACATTTGGAGCATTTTAAAGTCACATTAGAAGTCAGTTCAAACAAGTAATCTTCATGCAGGTACAGATTCTTCTCAAAACAATTGAAGAAACACAAATTGAAAAAACATACTTCCCAAAATATTTAAATAAAATATTCCATAATCTCTTAATGTTCCATTAAAACATTCTTTGCACTGTGAAAAATTCTTCATCCAATCCAGTTTTTGTTCATTACAAGTTAGAATGTTTGCTGATTCCAATTTTTTTGTTACCAGTTCACTGTTATCAGCACTGTTGAATTTTCAAGAAGTTAATTTTATAGTTTTGTGAACCATTATAAGTTGATTTTTTAAAAGCAGAATGTCTAGAAACAATCAACGATCAAAAATTGTACAATTAAATCGAAAAAAGTTGAGTTTTCAGAAGAAATTTAGGATCAAAATTCGTAAGGCGCAAATCAAAACAAAAACATGTGAGGTCAGAAGAAACAGATGTTGCCAATCGCTAAAGTCGAATTAAAAGATCTCAATTGTTGCCCATTAATATAAATAGTTTTAAAAAAATGTCAGAAATAGTTTTTAAAATTATAATGGGTTAAAACTGCAAAAATTATCTGTAAAAAGCATGTTAAACAGACAACTTCTAGTTTCTATTTCACCACTTCCGGTTTCGATTGACAGCTGTAAAAATATTTTAAACACCTGTAACTTTTTTCCTAAATATCGCACAGACAAAGCAAAGACATATTTAGAAAGCTAATTGCTTGAACTTTAAAATAATAAAATAAAAAGAAAATGTGATTTTTGACCGAAAATGACATTTTAATGTAGTCTGATACCTTAAAGTTTTTACCGGGAATTCAGGACCACCCTGTATTTCAATGCAGGTTATATTAACAAAAGTTTGATAAAAAAATGAGAGGTTGCTTAAAAATATACTCCTCTAAACCGTTTGGGGGTTCATTCCCGTTTTTAAATTGCTGATTTAATTGAATTACTTATAGTACAGAGAGGCATTCGAAATTTTAAATAAACAACAGTAATAGATAATAGTTTTAAGTATAAATACTTACATCACCCATGTAAGCCTAGATTTCAGAACTTTAACCAGGTTTGTCATCTTGGTAGGCTCCAAAAAGGGGTTCCTCTTTAAAAACTAAATACTTTTATTTAAAGAAGTTCAATAGACAAACAGAAACTGATCAGACCAAATAGATTCCCACGGTTAACTGGAAAAAAAATTCACCAAACCTCCTCAGTATGTTAAACCTGACAAGGCTCAAATGTCCTCCCATTGGTGTGATATGAAGGTTAGGAGAGGGACGTGAAAACTTAGTGTCATCCTCGTCACTTGACCATGGTTGAAAAAGGTTCACGAGGGTTTTTGGAGACAGACGAGGTCTGTCTCCAAAAACCCTCGTGAAGCTGAATAGGACAACGTTTTCTTATCTACTCACTCCTTCAATATCAAGCTAAAATCCTGTGAATACAGACAAAGGTTCATATGTACAATAAGAATGTATGCGATGTTTAAAATAATGAGTTATATGAGGGAAGTTTTAAACATATATGAATTAGAGAATGGTGTACGTTAAATATTTTGGTCAATATATGTTAGAATAATAAAATTAGCATTTTTAGTGATTTGTGTTTCCTTTTTTGTATTTTTGCCAGAAATAAAAACAAAGTACATAAATTTAAAATCAATGTATTAAACAATTTGATAAGTAAAAAACTATAATGAAAATCGTATAATTAGCATATTATTATTTTATAGGGATATATACTATAAAATGATTAACAGGACGCTTAATAATGCAACAGTAATTTATTAATTAATTTATTTTTGTTAACTGAATTTTTTTGCAGGCTTCTAAATTCAAAAAGTTGTGTAAAATTTATCCATAGATAAGAAAGCAGACTATTAAGAAAAAATAGTATAACGTAAATATTTTGAATATCTTAAATTATATTTGTTAGAGAGTAGTAAACAACTCTAAAAATATAACAGATCTAGAAATATAAAACGGGACAAGAAATGGCATGGTTCCTATTGCGTCTTAAATTAATTTTTTAAAGACAGCGTTCTCATTTTTTATGTTGAGTCGGAAGTAAACAATCCTGTCTGTGTGAGTGTCTCACTTCTTTTGACTGCTAAATTAATGGGCATATTTTCCTAGAATTTTAATTATTTATATTTTTATATCTAAACGAACATAAATATGAAATGTATAATATGAATAATTTAAAAATATTCATAAGTTTGAAAAATATTTCGAATTATTTTTCTAAGTTAACAATTATTTCTAAAAAATAAACAACTATTTATTGAATTAATAAAATATACTTTTTATAAAATTTTTAAGTATTATTGTGTTATTGCATTATCATTTGAATTTCATAATTTTTAAATGAGCAGTGATGTCAAGTACTTGTTTTTTTTTTCTTTCCTTATTAAAATACCATTGAAGGAAAATGCTGAATAGTGAAGATTGTAACTTTACATTTATTTCCTCGTGATACTTGTACATGTGCGTATTGTAGACTTATGGAATTAAATAAGGATGTATGTATACAAGTGCACATAAAATTATATAAGAATTTATGTTGTATACATATGTGTTTAAAAACGTAAGAAAATGTACACATAATAGCATACCTGCTTTGAATAATAAGTTTAGGAGCACTATTATCTAAAAAAAGAATCATATAAATCTCTTTATTTGCTTAGAGTTTAAGTATTTCTCAAAGTTAAATTAGTACATTGTAATTTTTTAATAAATTTATATAATCTGTTCTTTTGATTTCAGAAGAAATCTCGTTAAATTATACTTCCAAATGATGGGATGAAATAAAAACTAATGAAAAAATCAAGAAGATGAAGATAAATTAAATAAAAAGGAATGAAAATAGAATCACTAATAAAAGTACCACGAAGTAAAAGAACTAATTAAAAGAAAAAAAGTAAAGCATTACGTTCAAGGAATTTTCTACAAATTAAATTTTAAGTGAAAATGTGTTTTTATACTTTCTTTTGATTCATATATATGAATATAGGATTCTAAATTTATAAAAAATTGGTACTTCTTATAATTATGAATTTTTTTGCAGATGATCGAAAACGTTTCAAAATAAATATTTAATCAAAGCTCATTTTTCATTTTTATAAGATTGACAACAATAGACTACACGCATGTCAAACATTTATTTTTATTTTTATCCAAACCTCTAACAAAATGTGTTTCATCAATTTAAAAAAAGAACTGATATAAGATATGAATATGAGTTTCTGTAAGAAATTTAAAGCCATTTAAAAAGTGGAACAATGCAGAAAATAAAAAAAGAGAACTTGGTGCAATCAGTCGTGAGTATATAATGGGAATGGAATGGATTTTTCAAAGTACTATTTAAAATGAAAAATGCAATGTTGTATTTCAAGCATTATTCCTTTCCATTCTTGTAGGAAAGTTTTAAAAAATCATTTACAGAATAATTTATATCTTTCTGAAAAAATATCGTTTTATAATTATTTTTTAAAAACTACTTTTTTTTTGCAAGAAAATATTCGGGAAACTCATTTCATTGAGATATTCAAGGAAAACTGCTTTCTTAAATGAGAAATCACTTTGATCTTTCCCATTTTTTGGCTTTGCAGAGGTAAAAAAATCTTCTTTTTAGTTTTGCAAATTTATATCTTTTAAATTTGCCACCTCGCATCCTTAAAAGATAAAAGTTCTAAGGAATGAGAAACTTTTAATTTATTTTATAATAAATTTAAATTACTCCAAAAAGTTATTCTAAATAATGCAAAATATAATTGAATTATTATAAAATGCATCACCATATATATCAAAAATGTACAAATAACTGAAAACCCACGTGTTGTCTTTTTTTGTTATTGGATATGTTTTAATCTAATTAAACAAAATTCACATTATTATTTTTCTTCTAGGCTAATGCTTTGTATTCAATGGGACAAAGACAACATATACAAACATATGTGACTTAAAACTAAAAGATTTATTTATAATAATTAAAAATTTAATTTGAATACAGAATCAACTCAAATTGTTTGTTATTTGCCCAGCTAAAAGTTTTTTGTCGGCAAATATGACAAAGAGGAGCAGAGTTTTAGGGGAAAGTTTTGAATTATTTTTCAGACTTTTTGCCTGGTTTGAGAGAATGTATAAATTATTTCGTTATTTTTCATGAAAAAAGGTTTAAAAAGTTTTCTCTTACATACCATTGTTTAATTATTAAATAACATCTGATATAGAGAAAATGAGCTGTAATATTTCTGCAAAAAAATTAGCTGTGCTTGATTTTTAAATACTTTGTCATCAGTCAATTTCAATTTCTATACACCATGAACAAAATTGTTTCAAATTGCTGAAATTATATATTTGTTACTTTCTTTGCAGTACATGGGTGATAGAATATGAAAAATTTCCCTTAAAAATTAACAAAATCAATGGATAATAATAATAGCGTGATAGAGATATTAAAATAACTAAATATACACATTTATTCCGTAAAAAAAAACATTTTTATTGTTATAAAACATTTGAGAAAGTAATTCTTTACAAAGTCAAAATTAATTCATGTCAATAAAAGCTTTAACACACCATTGTGTAATTAAAAGATATATTTGAAAGATTAAACAAGCAAAAAATTACTTTGAATTTAATTTATTTAAACTGAGCATTACTTCATAAAAATACATCTGATTAATCACACACAAACACGGCCCCCTATTTCTTGCATTAAGTACGAGTAAAAATACCTTCATAACCATGAAAATAAATCGTTCATATCACCACGTCATTGAAGATAAAATAATTGTATTCAATAAATAATTGATGGCCTGTAACATAATTGTACGACAATTATTTTACATCATTTGATTTAACTCTATGGATCATACTGTTATGTATAACACAAATAATAAATGGTAATGTGCACATAATATCTTATGATTTTTTATTTGGCTTAAGTGTAAAAATAATACAATTGTTGATTTTATAATTACATGAGTTGACATATTTCAAAGAAGAAACTACAATTAAAAGTTACTCTTATAAAAAAATATTTTTGCATGAAAAATAAGAAAAATGCTTAGTTTAAAGTAAAATTTTAAATACTATGTGAAGCATTAATTATTTCAAAAACTTTAAATGAATTTGCAATAGCTAATATATTCATAGCAATAATGAGTGTGTAGCAAAATTAATTCGTTTAATGCATATTGATAATACTAAATAAATAATTCGGAATCAAAATAAAATTAAATGAATCACTTTCCGTTGCAAATATGATTTTATTTAGAATATTTTCTAAGAAAACAAAGTATAAATTTTGCATATTCGATTGTTCTCGCATAAACTCTTTATTTCCTTAAAGTTCTTGTAGCCCTTAAATTGCTTTAGTCAAATAAGTATGCGCATTTCAAATTATGCTTCACAGTTATGCTGAATTTTTTATGCAAGGTTTTTCAAAATTGATGATTATTTTTTAAGAATGAATATCTTTGTATAATGCTTTGAAAAACTCGTTTTTCAAACTTTTATTAGACCTATATAATTATTCAATAATTCAAATGCAATAGCATAATTCCAACTACTTAGTTTATCGTTAAAATTTTTTTTAAAAAAATATTGCTGTTTTTCTTCTTAAGTGGTTAAAATAATTCATGAACTTTTTGTAAAACATCAATAAAAATATATAAATCAGTAAGACAAAAATAAGTTTTATTCTCCACCGGCTACTTATGGTAATGTTAAACAATCTGCCTTCAGACCTCCTTTATATTAATGTGCATCCTCATATCCCATATCAATTGGTATGAGATATGATATTCCACTTTAAAGCGGAGTAATAAAACAGCCATATTTTGCTAGTTTACACATTTCTCCTATAAAATCATATCCTATTTGCAGCATCATTTGTCATTTCCGATCGCGCGTTTCCCCCATGGTGTTTCCAGTCTTTAATAAAGCGTCTTTTCAGGCTGATCGTGATTGGACGTTTAAAATTGCTTTCGACAGAGGACCTTCAAAGAATTTTTGAAAAAGGGGATTTAACAAAAAGTTTAGAGCTTTCTGGAAATAACTATCGGCAAAACTCCTTCACCGCTAACACGTCATCAATCACGTTGGACGTTGTCGCGATAGCTTTGGCGTATTTATTTATTTCCTTTCGATTTTTGTTTATTTTGTACTTATTTCTATTTTTTATTATCTGTTTTCTTCCATATTTCGGAACAGAATAACTCGCTTGCTCAGACCTTCTCAACAGGAGAAAGCTATTTCTTTTTCAAGAATCTTTTTTTCCCCTTTTTGCCGTGTTTTGTCATTTTATTTCAGTGTTTGTTATATGCAGGGGAAAAATTGAGTTTTTCTTTTTTGAGAGTGTAAATTTAAATATGTTGGAACTATCAGATTGTGTTTGAATACCAATATGAGGGAGGTCATAGAATCAGATAACACGTCCATATAATTAGCATCTACTTACGAGAATATTCAGAATGTGTGTTGGTATGTCGGGGAGCCTAAAATTAAGTATCCTATTTTTAAGAAATTAGGACACTTATCCAATATATTATGTACTGTTTTCATATCACTTAGTTGGGAATGTTCCATTTTATACTTATTGATAACTTAATCACTTAGTAAACATTTAATATGTGTCTTTTCTTTCAAATATCTCATAATTATTTATATTATCTGCAACTGCATTCGTTTCAAAATACTCATTCATTTTTTGCGCATTTGGAAATAAAAATTAGTAAAACATTGATTCCTGAATATTTTACCAATATAACAATAAGTTATTTAAATTCATATTCAAATGCAAATTAAATAGCTGCATAAAAATAAGGAAAAATATTATTATTGTTTAAGTAAAGCTTATGGTGAGAAACGACAGGATACCCTTTAAAAAATTAGACTAAAATTAATTTAAACTATTAAATAAAATGTTTTAAAAAATCATTATATTTGTAAGAAAATAACTAAGAATATATTATAAAAGACTCAATTCTGAATTCATAGTCTTCTCAAAACACTGAGAGATTAAATGTACAAAATAGTATGCAGTGTCATTTTTTTATCTTTAACTAAATCAACCACACACAGCCACACATACATACACACACACGTATATATATATTTAAGGTAAACAAAATGTTCTTGCCATTTCCGCGTTTCCATTGAAAGAAGTGAGAATAAGTATGCAAATTCGTGTATGGTGTGATTGAGAAACCGTCAGTCGAGAATAGGAATATCAGTTGTTATAAACGCAGGTCCACTGCTTACATTCATCAATCGGAACTCGTACAGTAGCGAAGCGGAATGGACGTATCGAAGGAGCTCGTTCGGGGTTGTTTACTTTACGACTTCAAAATAGGCTTATCAGCCGTGATATCAAGTCGCCGAATATGTTAAGCGTTTGGAGCGCGATATGTTAAGCGTACGTCAATGAACGTACGGAAAGGCATTGGTTTTAAAAATTCAGGTCGGAAGATTTGTTCCTCTGTGATAAAGCTCGAACAGGACAACCAAAGGCCTAAGATGACGAAGCCCTGCAGGTGGTCATTGAGAAGGGCAATAGTCAAACTTGTGGTGAAATTGTCAGGCAATTCAACACTTCCAGTGAAACGATTAGACTTCATCTGCACCGCTTAGGTAAGATGTACAGGCTGAGCGAGTGGGTTCCTCACACGCTGTTGGAAGTCCATAAGCAACAATGAATGACAGCCTGCTAATCAATGCTTTCTCTTCACCGTAGCGCATCCATATTCAATCGGGTGCTGACCAGTGACGAGAAGTGAGTACTGTATAACACACCCACTTGTTCCAAATATTGGTTGTCACCCAGGATACTGTCCCGCAGAGCGCAAGACCAACTATGCACCCACACAAGATCATGCTTTGTGTCTGGTGGACTTGTCGTCAAGTGGTTCATTATGAGTTGCTAACAATGGGCCAAATGGTCACTGCGGACCTGTGTTCGCTGCAATTGGAACGTGCCAACTGGCATTGCATCAGGAGTAGCCAGCACTGATTAATCCAAAGGGTGTACTGTTTTTGCATGATAAAGAAGGCGCATGTTGCATGGGTGGTCAGAAATACGATAAAGAGACTTGGTTCAGAGACTTTGTGCCTCCTCATTACTCACCTGACCTTGCACCATCAGATTATCACTTTTTCATTCCCTGGACAATCATATTTGTCTTAAATCCTTCACCAATGAAGCAGACGTGCGCCAAGCTCTCACGGACTTCTTTGCGTCCCACACCTACGAGTTTTACCGCAAGGTGATTAAACAACTAGACACTCGTTGGCAGAAGGTGCTGGATGCCGATGGTGATTACTTCAAGGACTAACAATAGGCTACGTTGTTTGTATGTCATGTTCTTTTGGGTCATTTAAAATGGCAAGAACTTTTTTATTTACTTTGTATATACCAGGTGACCTAAAAGTCCACTAACATCTCAAACGCCAATAGTTCATGGAGTAATGTAGATAGTGACGTAAAAATGACGCAAATTCTTGAAATTGCAAAGTATTATAACAAAAGCAAAAAAAGGGGGGGGGGGAATATGAGCAACAGTTGGATAGAAAACCGTCTCATACGATGCATGAAATTCGTATATAAAATGAGCTGCAGTATGATAGGAAAAATATCAACCAACAATTGCGGCATATTGATTCTAAATGGAAAGGTATTGTGAGTAAAGCTGTACTATAAGAGAGGAGAAACTGTTACTGCAGATTTAAGATTTTGTGGTTATAAAAATGGTTTGAAAGATTTCTTACACATCGTTTTTTGAAAATTGTGGGGTGAGCCTACACTTCCGTTATGCTTCTTCTCTAGGTTCCAGACTTCAATCTGTGTGACTATTGTTTGTGGGTGTACTTAAAGTTGCAAGTCTATCACGATCTTCAAATATCATTATGAATTCTGACGGACAAAATCTGACGGCAGTACCTTACCAAACCTACAGACATGGTGCGCAGTGCTGTTCTCAACTTTGGTTTCCTCGACTACAGGTACGGCTGAAGAATGAATGACAATTGACACGTTGAACATTTGTTATAAGGAAATTCGATTTATGCTAAAAATCGATTTCTTACAAACTATTGCTTTAGCTATATAAAGCGCCATCTGAAGTCCCTTTTTCTGATTTTTGCAATTTTTGGTTTCAATAAAATTTCATGTTATTTCTAGCATGTGTGTTAATTTTTACATCTATATCTACATCATTCCTTTAAATATTGAATTTTTTAAATGTTAATGGACTTTTGGAATATTTCTTGTATATTTCAAAATTATATTCATTAATAAGTAATATTCATTTATCCTTCTTTTAAAAGAAAATCATTATGAAAAGACTGTTTTTCTCTAAATGAATTTTGTAACATTTAGCCAATTTCGTTAGTACATGAGTTAATGTTTAAATATCATGTGAATTTATTATTTTGTAAAAAATTCTGTGATTTAACACTATTAAATGAAGAGGAAAATTAGCATTACAAAGTAGTATGAGAGGACTATAATTCTCTATTTATTTCTATTAAGACAGTGCTTCTGAAACTTTCAATGTTTGAGACCCGATTTGCAATTATAATTTTTATTGCCCCTCCTCTCCATATAACAATAATATATTGCATTCAGTAATAATATATATTGTGTCGAAACCACAACGCAACTTTAATAATAAACTGTACAAATTATCAAGATAAGTATTACATTTTGTTTACAGTTTTGTACATGACAAGCCCAGGGTCACTATTTATTATTAAATTTTTTCTTAGCTTAGTATTTTTGAATTAATTATAAAATACATTGTGCTGTATTGATGCATTTATAAGTATATTGTATCATTGTAAATGTGTATTTCTTTTTATCTCAGAATGTATTTTGTTTTGATTACTTTCAACAAATTAATTATTTTTTAAGTCTTTTATTTTTGACTTTTCGGTATGTTCATGCCCCACAGTTTGAGAAATGCTCTATTAAGAGAAATATATATCGAAGTTTTTAAAATGCAAGAAACATTTGAAAGAAGCAGTTTAAACATGGAGGTACATGAAGTAATTGTATCAAATATATTTAAAAATTGAAATATTTTTTTGTGTTTTAAAACGTCTCTCCCTACAGAAAAATTAAGAAAATTGTAAATTTTATAAGCTTATGTAGACATGCAAATAATTATTCTTCATTAAGCAAAATCGAAAGGCAAATTTCTGAACACATCAAACAACTTAAAAAACAAGGGATACAATCTCCACCATATAAATTAAGTACTGTTGATAAGCTATTAATTATACTCCAACATTTAAGATAGAAAAAGTTCTTAATTGAAATTTTTAATAAAGCAATAAATATTTTTCATGATTCTGTCATTATATTGACAAAGCTACATATATCATGTAATACATTATTATCAATACATTCAGTCAACTTTTTAGCTCAAATGATAGTTAAATAGCAATACTTATGTGGATGATTACATCTAAGATTAATAAGAGAGATTTAATAACAAATGAGGAAATATCTAGTAGAAGAGCTAAGTTTGCTTAGTAGAACTAACTCCATCGCGAATCGACACTTTTGACAATTTGATGCATTTAGTTCCCAGTTAGAGCGAACACTTTCACGAGGATATTAAAGGATGACATTCCGCAGATAATTGCTGAGAAGACATGAGTAAATATTTCCTTGTAAATCCGATTTGGGGTTTGATTAATTGAAATAGCTCTAGGTATATAACAGATTCGAATATATGGAATTCAGATGTTGCTAACCAATTTGTCAGGTTTGAATTTAGACCGTTTTCATTTAAATAATGATTCCATAAATGGATTGATTTGAACTGTTGTGCATCTATTTGCATCATTCTGAATAAAAAGAATATATAATTTTTTGTAGAAATGTAAATACTTATTTTATATGTGTGTGTGTTTTTAATTGAGATAATATAAAGTATATGTTTTTAATTGTTTCTTCTAGAAGTTAATATATCATAGCGATAATTTAACTGCTTATTCCCCAGCTGCTATACAAAACGAAATAAAATTAACCACATTACGAATTATTAAAAAGAACTAAGTAGTTACGTAACACTAGAACCCCCCCCCTCCGGGATTTCCATGACCATTAAACGTCCACCGGTATCGTTTCGATACACACCACAATATGAGATCTATAAAATAATTCAAATAACAAAATAATTGCAGAACTATGTTTCCGTAGTGTTTAGCTTTAAGACATTTTAATATTATTTTATGTAAGTATTATATATTATGGTCCTTACGTCATATAAAATACTGACGTTAGCATTATGTTTCGCGAAGCATGTTCAACCACTGCTTTGTCGCAAAACATTTTGAGTCGCAAGCATGCCAGGAACATTATTATCATAAGGTATTCATTCCGTGCCCTCCCTAGTGACATATTTATTGGGAGTTCCTGAAATATTATCAATTTCATATCTGACATTTCTTCCGATTATTTGCTGTTATTTCCCCTCAATCTTATGTCTTCATCGGATTTTAAATTAGAGCAAGATAGCTTCCCAAATTCCGATTCATTTTCAGAAATCTCTCACAAGGAACTAGAAATTTCATCAGGGATTAGACATTGTCAATGAATCATCGATTCAGGGTGTCTGCTCTGCTTTAGGTTCGAAAATGGAAAGAATTTTTTATGAGCACATAAGCAAACGAAACACTTAGACACAATGATTTCTGTTCTTGATGACTCATTTCAGCTGTGAACCTAATAGCATTGCATTCAAGGTCAAATAAATATGCTATTTGGTTTACTAATGATATCTACTTAGGGTACTATCTTTTTCTGAACTACAGATACTTATAATCATAAATGACCTTGCTGTTGAAACGACACCAGTGGATGCTCTTGGTCTATTTAGTTGTAAGATCTCCGCTAATTAATGTAGAATCACAAAACATATTATGCGTAATTACAATGGAAAATGAATATAAAACAGGAAACATTTTCAAACTCCCTACAAAAATGCGGAAATTAGAATAAACTATACAAGCTGCGGTGTCCAATCGACACCAACGGACTTTCTAGTATTAAAATGTAAAAAATAAATTAAGTGTTAAATAAAATTTAATTATACATTTATTAATAGATGAAACAGATTTTTTTTAAAAAAAATCTGTTTTAGAAAATAAACATTAAATATTAACATCATGACTTAAATTTTCTTTTGAAAAACGGATGGACTGCAGTGAATTGAAATTTAAGATCTACATTTTAGAAAGCAAAAGTATGTATATCCCGTTTTAATCTGGATTAAGGTTTACATGCAAAATTTGGATAAACCGATAGCACTATATCTGATAATAATCTGAATTAGTTACAATACAATAATCTTAAGTAAGTTAAATATTAAAAATGAAAATTTAATATACTGTTTTAGATATTAAGTTCATGAAATATTTTCCTGTTATGTGCTCCTTAAGATTATATTTTTACATGCATTTTTGGATTAAATAGTTTTTAACATATAATCAAACCTAAGTAAAAATGACATTTTAAAACTTTTATAATACATACTATTGTTGCTTTACTTTAGAAAAAACTATCTATCGGAAGAAAAGAAATTTGACTGGTGAAACAAAAAATAACAATGAGAGAAGATGAAAGTGCATCAATGGAAAGAGAAATTTTTTAGTCATATAAGAAAACCTACAATAACAAGAGTTTTCCAACTAAGTCATCGACACCCATTTTTTTCTTGAGATGTTTTCCCTCCACTGTAACCATGATCGACAAAGCGGAAAAGAGATAGCTCCTTCTACCTCACTTCAAAGTTTACGGAAGGATTTTACAGGATCACTGAAGCAAGTCATATGAAACGTAAAAAAATGTATTCTCGCTTAGAAATCGCTACTTCCAAGCCATATCTATTATTTCTTTCCATCGTGTAACTAAGACTGTAAAAATGAAAGGAAAAAACTTTAAAAATCAGTAGTTTTATTTGCTTTTTTAGGTTGGATTTATAATGCAGTATTTGAACTAAACTGATTCCTGTAGGATCATGTTGTTGAAATATATATATAAAGGGCTTTGTATATATCTCCATAATAAAGAAAATCTTGTTTGATGTACAAAATATTTACTTTATTACAAAATATTCTCTCCAGGGGCTAGTATTATAAAGGTCATGATTATCATCTATATATATCATTCAAATTTCAGTTGACAGTTTGCTGTTAAAAGAATTTTTTTGTAAGATACTTACTACTACAAAACTACAATTTAAAATATATATTTATAATTGTCTAATTTCATATTATAATCTAATTGCTTATTTTACTGTAGATATTTAATTGTTTGAATTGAGATATGACTTAAATATTTGCTAAATATAGACTAAATAATAATTGAAAACAATAGTACATCATAATTGGAATTGGACTAAGAAAATAATTTTCCTTTAATGGTAATTAAATAATTACTAAAGATATTAAATAATGAAAACATATTTTATGCCTCTAAGATCTACTTGAATTAAAGGACATTAAATACAAAATAAATATTACTTACAAAATCATAATAATTAGGGTTATAAAATATCAGAAATATAATATTCCTATTAATTAGTCTCTAATGAAAATTATATTATATTAAAACATCTTATAAAAGCCGCACGACAAGGTGAACCAAATACCAAAAGTTTGATAAATATACATTTTCATTGTAATGCAGATTAATGTATTAGTAATAAATATTTTATTAACCTAGACATTGTTATAATCTAATTATTTAAGCAAATAAGAAAGGAAAGCTTATAACAAAAAATTATTTTCTCATCTCGCTTGCTTAAACTTTATTAAAACTAATAATAGCCAATTCAGGTGAATATACTTGAAAAAAACTTGGCATGCTATGTATAGTATAAAATAACAATATTTTTGAAATAAGGGGTAGATTTAATTTTAACATTATTTGTGTTTTACATTCTGGAATATCAATTATAATGTATCAATTTATAGAATTTTAATGTTTACAATTTTTAATTAAATTATAATTTCTTGAATAAAAAAAGGTATTGATAAAATTAGTAACTTTAAAAATAATACGCATTATAATGTTAAGAACATGATTAACTGATTATATTTTTAATATTTTAAAATTAGTTCTTATAAAATTAATTATTAATATTATTTTTATTACTTGATCATGGATGCCATTAAACGTATAATAAGTCTTAACCTTATTCTACGCCTAGTCACATATGACAAATAGGAAATTGCTCGCCGGTGCAGTTAAGAAAAAGTATGACGATTTTTAAATATTTCTTCATTTTATTGTAGTCATATGCACCATAAACAATAACCTACATTAAAAAGGTAACAAATATTTTTTGACATTACAAAGTATCCAGTTACTTTTCAAAGTCAGGGGTATAAGACGATACTCCCAATTGATATAGTATACGTATAGTGGACAGTCGCAGAAGCGCAAAAATAGCTTTGCGGAGACGAGCCTAAGAACACCCCGGTTTAAAGTAACAGTAAAAGTTAGTAAAAGTAACATTATTTTTTTAGTTTTATATATTTTAAAAGAAAATATTTATATTTTATGTATTTTTACATGTCAGTTTCATTAAATATTGCAATTACCATCGCTTGTATATTTTATATATTTATGCATGTTAATTTATATTATATATGCTTATACATTTTATTAACATATTAGGTTGATTTTATCTTTCGTTCTTTGTCCTCTTGATGTGTTGTGGTGTTGGTTCATTTTTTGCTTTGATTTCTATAAATTTAATACATATTTTTTATCTACCTAGACTGAATTTTGTTACTGTCTTATTCTTAAAAGAGGTTTATTTGGATCTCTGCAAATTAATTTCGCTCTAACAAATATTTTAACAATATTCCTATCTGCCCTTTTTCTTCTAAATTTTACTACAGATAAGTAATATAAAAACAAAATGATAGGTTTGCACACCTCTGTACATTGTTTAACCATGCAAAGATAGCTGAGATCTAAAATATTGCTGATTTATCCCTCTAGCCACCCTATTTTGCCTTGCTGTTTTTTCGTATTATCCTTAGCATTGTTAGATTTACAGTAATTTAGTTCATCATACACATAATCAACCACACACGCGTATATTTATGTATATTGAAAAGTCAAACGACATGGGTTAAAATATGAGAATACCCTGATGTCAATAGCATCGTGTACGAATTATAAAAATTTTCAGCGCATTGCCAAGGAATTTGAACTCAAAATTGTCTTAGCAGTTAGACATGCTTCAGTGTGTAAATACTAGTTCAGAGACTAGTTGCATTAAATAATGTAAATATGTTGTGCTTTTCTCAAAAGAAAGAAATATTTGTGTATCAGGTTGTGCGATGTATAATGGTGAATTAAAATTCATTATCGAAATTGTTTGAACGATATCAATTGCAAGAAAAAAGTAGTCCAAATTTAAGGTCCTTATAATGCTTCATTCTGCGTATATTTAAAAATAAAACTCACTTACATTGAATTATATCTATGACAAACATTACTGGAAAAATTCCAATCGATGTGGAAAATAATAGTTAAATGTGAAAATTATTCATAGTGTGTGTGTTCCATGCATTTTTTTGAATTATATTTACTATATATTACTATCTATATGTAGTAAGAATATATGTGCAAGTGTATATCCTCATAATATACTGCGACATAAAACTTAAATGTATTAACCTAGAAAAGTATAAAAATTTATAAATACTGAAATATGTATAATCATTGTAAATAAATCGGAAGTTATATTCCAGCTCCTGTGTTAACATTTATAAATTTTACCCACATCTTTCATGAAGTCAATGGGTAAAATAAATGAGTTTTAATTTAAAGTCCATCGCATAAAATACTAAGGATACCTATTTAAAAGAATTTCATTTTTTGCAAAAATTGCTTTCGTATTGGAAGCAATTATTCAAAGTAAAGCTTTGAACGTAACAATTTATTGAAGTCAATCTCACAATAAAGTAATTCATAAGATACCAAAGAAAAAACTCAATGAGTTAGAGATGGCACTCTATCTTTGTCTTTTTCAATCTCTCTGATCCTTAACACTTCACCAGAAACGTAAAATTTATTAAGTTGGAGGAGAAATTTATCCTGTTATGGGGGAAACAAGCAATTTATATTTTCTCTAACGTTGTTAACGGCCTAATGTTGGATGTCACTGAGCTATCGCGTAAGCTGCATTTAGACAGATGAATGTTCATGGATGAAGGAAGAGCAAAATATTAAATTAAAAAAGAAGACTGTGAAGCTTTCACCCCTGCAAAGTTATGTCCTTCTATTATGGATTTATCTTTCTTTCGCGGAAGATTGAATGGATAAATGTAATAAAAAAACGCCCTTTTCCCCCAAAATATTTATTTGGTTCATGAAATAATACATTTTTAAGTAGGCGTTAATCGTACATATATTGTTATTGCATTAATATGAATAATTCATTTAAGCCAAAAAATATTATTTTAAGATTTAAACAATTGACGGTGTATTTATTAATGTAAATTAAAAATTAAGAGGAAATTTGTTGCACATACAGTTTTTTTTTGTATATAAGTATGCTGGAATAAAACCGTGATATAATAAAATAAAAATCATACACTCATGTAAAGAATATCACATATCTTACTATGAAAATATTACACAAAAAATACATTGGATACTCTTAAATTCTATATTTAACAATATTTATAAAAATTTTCCACTTAAGTACTTCACTACATTTTTTTTCGTTATTAATAATACAAACTGAGGTTTCATAGGAAATTTTGATGGAACATTTTGTCATTATAATGATTATTAGAGATTTAAAGGAGGATATTTAAAGTTGTAATTTGGATTTTATTTCATCTGCATGTGACAATGAATTTGAATTTTGCTTATTTAAGTTGTTTATAAGCTTATTTTATCTCTTAGTATTATCATTTAATTCCTATCGTTTATTATTTTATTTAATAAACATCCTTTAAATCAGAATTTCAAGCATTGATTGCGATAACAAAAACACTTTAATTTTAAACATTGAACGTTGAAGTAAATTTCATAAATAAATTTATTTAATTCAATCTATGACTTAAATGCCTTTTACTTTAAATATCTAACTTGTGTTGGTTACATAAAAAATAATGATATACGATATGTGTCTAATTGTGAAATAAGTTCTGATACAGATATTTTAAGATTATATGTGTTGACTCGAACATTGCTCACAATTTTAAAATTCATCGTTGCAGATCGTTTTAATTGTTTTTCAGATAATTGCTGTTTTCCACGCATTTTTTTCCCCATTATTAGTCAGAATTTAAGACTGTGAACATGAACAAGCAGCAGCTAATTCACTGCTTTAAAAAAAGGAGATACCATCCGCGGGCCTTAAGGCCGGAATATTTAGTCATCAAAAGATTAATCTTCTTTCGAACCAATAAGACATTTTCTAAGATCAACTGATTTCGAGACCAAACTAGAAGTGGTCGCCCGCGATAGGAGGGAAAAACAGGTCTCGTCAAAACAAATAAGGTGAAAAGTCGATAAAGTCCCTATCGAAATAAAGCTATTTTTGTTAGACATATGAATATGCCAAACTGAGCAATGCGTCGAATAGAAAACGAGTACCTTAAGCCAAGAGGGCATCGATAAAAAAGTGGTCATTCCATTACAAAGCATCAGAAATACCTTTTAAACCACTGTTGTAGATTCATGCTTTCAACGGACAAATTTTGACATTGAAGAGTTTTTCAACCACCATAATGAACAAGCATATGCAAGAAATACCTTAGAAGGTAAAAAGATGAAGAAGAGCTTTATATGAGAACTTATTATCAGGATTCCGCAACTGTTTAGTCAGAGTGTTGGCTATAAAAGTGACTCAGAGATTTATTTTTTAGACATAGGAATTAAATCTATGATGAAATTTGACAAGATTCTATTATATAACCAATAGTGAAGTACTTGAAAGTAATCCTCAATGGAAACGATTTTTTTTTCAACAAAACATTGTTCCTGCTCAAAAGGCGAAACCGATCCAGCAAAGTTTGAAAAAAACGTGTCAGAATTCATAGCATACACTTGACTTATTAGCAGACCGACTATAAACTATTATCAATATTACAGATAAGTTGTGCCTAAAGTGGCGACCCAATTCAAAACAGTCTTAAATGTTCTTCAATGCCGCCCATCCGGTATAGTGGTCAGTGAAGCTGACTGCGGTGCCGCAGGGACTGGGTTCGAATCCCGAGAAGGCATGGATGTTTGTGTTGTAATCCTTTCTTCTGTCTGTGTTGTTTACCCCGTGTTATACGTTCGGTGGTGCACGGGTTTATAAATGTTAAAAAAAAATGTTCTTCAATGTAAAATGTGATGGAAACACTCATGGAAGTACTGCATCGATAGGTAATTAGTCAGAAATACTTAAAGCCCATTTGAAGTCAAAGGATGATAAATTTGAACAAAAGATCAAAATGGGAAATTAAAACTCAAATTAAATCTTGAAATCTAGTTTTAAGTTTGCGTATAGATTTTTTTAAATTTTAACCTTATTATAAAGTTTTAGAACTTATGGCACGTATCTTTCCATTTTTGAAAGAAAAAATAATGGAAATTATTTGCTCTTTTTAACAAAATTCCAATGGGCAATTTTTGCTTATGTTGCTCATACACATAACTAATGATTTTTTTTTAAATAAAAAGACTAGCAATTTTTTTTGTCTGAGTTACGTCAATTTTAAGGATACTTTACTGGATTGATTAACAGATTTAAACAAATTTAACAAAACACCAACATATGTATAGATAATTTATAGGTCAAACCATGATTCAATATTCAATTTCATCTATTAAAAATGTAATATATATCAATTAAGTTTCCAGTTCCCTCGAAGAAAAGAAAATGGATGAGTTATTGAGCTAAAATAAATATAAGCATTAAAAAAAAATATAAGCATAAGTATTTAAAGTACTGACACGAAATATTATAGAAAATAAAAAAATTTATTTAAATAATGTAAGCGTTATATTAAATAAATGAAAACCTAACTTATTAGAAGCACAATTTTCTGCGAGTAAGCTTAAATGCTAAAAAATAGTAATTAAGTAAAGAGAGGCTGTTTAATATTAAGACCATTTTTGCATTTAGCTAATTAATTTAGAGAATACTTGGCGAGATAAATTTTAATGAAAATATCTGTTATATATGCGAATGGATATGAAGCAAAATAAAACATTATATTAAACTCATGTTTGGGTATATGATTATTAACACAATGAAGTCTGAAAGAGGAAACACAAGATGAAATGATATGATATAAAATGCATTGGAACTGATGAATAGTTAGACAGCATTTATTCGGCTCTAAATAGAACAGTTTGTGAGCATTTTTATGGTATTTCATTCCTATACACTAAAATGCATTGTTTTCAGGTCTTGAAAAGTTATTGGAAACGAAAGGGAAGCTAAAATTTTCCAATCTCAAGTGTATGTCTAATATGCCATAAAATCCGGCGTATAACGCACACCTTTAATTTCAAGCTGCATTTTTAAAAAAAATTTTAGGTATATTCGCCGTATAACGCGCACCCCCTTTTTTACCAAATAATCTGAAATCTCAGCATACATTGTTCTTATGTCCTGAAGTCATTTATTCGAGGCATTATCCCACACTTCTGAAAAAATAGTGTACTTCTAGAACTACAACTCTTTATGTTCTCAAGAAATGTCATTTCTTTTAAATAAACAGTAATTCGATCCTGCAAAGGGCTAATGTTTTAAGCTACATTATTTATATCAGTCGTAAAACGTGCACCCATAAATTTCGATATGATTTGTTTGTGTTTTAGGTGCGCGTTATACGCCAGATTTTACACTACTATACACAGTTGAAAATCTGAAGATCTGGTTGGTCAACCAAACCCACCAATATTCCCAATTTGTTTTAAAAAATCGACCAGATGACATCTAAGTGTGAACGAGCATTGCTTTTCATAAAAATAAAATAGTCTATCTGCAGATTGTAAAGATAAACATATGGCTCTAAAAGTTCCCTTTTCATATCTTACAGAAGCAACACAATCTCTACTAATTTATCTATTAATTCTGCACCCCCATTCATATCACACCACTCCCCTACTATCGTACATAGTGAGCTACTAAAACACATAAAATGCCTCCCGATATTATGAGGGACCTCTTCTTGCACTGCCGAAAGGCAAAAAATCATCTCTGATACGGAGCAAAAAGGAATTTAAATTTACATCTATATTCAATCGTTCTAACTTCGCAGACATCCCTTAATGTAAAAGTGCTGTTTGGTGAAAATATTGCCGTAAAATATATATTATAATCTCTATTAATAAATTTTTTACGTATATATAAATATATACATATATATATATATATATATATATATTGTCATGCCCATTAAGCAGATACAATCTGTCCAGGGGTAGGAGATAATTCCTAGAACTACACTGCTGGCCACCGTAAATGCAACACCAAGAAAGACAAGAGATAGCGCAACAAAATTTATTTTGTAGATAGCATGTTGACCAAGTATCAAATAATTAAATTTAAAGACTTCTGTGAAGTGTGGTTCCTGCCAGAATCAGTAGCCAGAAAAACCGCCATTGTTGGAGATCAACGCTGCCACACGCTTCGGCATAAATTCAAAGAGACTTTGGAATGTTCTTAGGGTACAGCAGACCAAACAGCTTCCACAAGTTGCCAAAGTTAATCTGGTGTGGCAGCTGGGGGTATAACCTGGGTCAATCGTTGAGCAACCATGGACCACATGTTTTCTTTCGGCGAAAGATCAGGAGAGCGAGCCGGTCAGGGTATCAATCCAATCTGGTGATTGACAAAGAACCTATGGACAATGTATACCACTATGGACAATGCATTATCCTTTTGAAATATGGTTGTGGCCAAGCCCTGAATATAAGGAAGGACAACTGGCTCCAACACCTCGGAGATGTAGCGCTGGCTGTTTAAAGTACCGGCAATGCATACTAAAGGAGGGCAAGAGGGATATCCAATACCGCCCAGTACCATAATACCCGATGAAAGACCAGTGTGGCGGTGCATAAAGCATTTGTTCAGCATCCTCTCTCCACTTTATCTCCAGAATCAAATCCGATCATCGTGGTGTTGCAGACAGATGCGTGACTCGTCAGTAAAGATAGCTTCATTCCATTCTGCCGCCCACATCCTTCTTTCATTGCACCATTGGCGGCGCAGACGTCTGTGGTTCTGCGTCAGGGGTAGGTTAAGCAATGGACGTCTTGCGGACAGACCAATCTGCTGTAAATGGCGTCGAATGGTACGCGCAGACACTGAATGATGCATTACCGACTCAATGTGCTGTGCTATGTTTCGTGATGTGACTGTGCGATCCGTCACTGCCATGCGCACAATTTGCCTGTCCTCACGTGAAGTTGTGCACTGAGGTAGATGCGTTTGACCACGTTGGTCCTTCGTACCCTTCTGCATCCAACGGTCACATATCCGCATTACAGTTGTTTGGTTTCGTCCAACACGACTACCAATTTCCCTGAAAGATAATTCACAATCTCGGTAGGCCACTCTATCCTTCCTCTGTCGAACTTGGATACTTGATCAAAAGCTGATCGCTGTTTACTACGAGACACAACTGAGCGATTTTTGAAAAAACCACAAGAAAAACACAATTGCCGAACTTGAAATTGTTTAAATCTCCAAGCCTTAAATAGCGCTTTGAGGTGGTGCCACAGGCGTGCGTGATGTGTGTCTGCGCTGAAATTCTAATCGTTTGCATATCTCACCTTTCGCTAATGTATGTTGTAAGTTTCATGTTATTTGCGTACTTCCTTCAGGGCGTTGCATTTACGGTGGCCAGCAGTGTGTATTCCCTCGGCACATTCACGTCAGCTCAGGTAGAGGATTGTTAAATTCTCAAATAAATTTGAAATAGAATTAGTTACCTACTAGAACTAGTTACTACTCTAAAATTTTGTACACTCATATAACTAATACATTTACATTTTTCAATCGCGATGAATTGTGCCGTATGCAATTTATTGCACCTGGAAATATACGTTACACCTTTAAAAATCTGTAAATTTGTTTCTGTAATATTTGAGCTATGAACTTTCCAATTGTGGCTTTTTTTTACAGAATGAGGATGTTTATTTAAATGAAAAATTTCAGCTTTGATCATAATCTTTTGGCATTTTTTTATTTTAAATAAAAATTTACATGATTTCTATATGAATAATCATGTTTAGTGATAAAACAAATATCACGATACTGATAATTTGGATTGATAATAATGTATTTTATCTATATTAAGAATATCTAAAATCTTAGAAATTACACTTTGTCTGCCTTTCTGGTAATTGTAAATTAAGAGGGTTAAATTAAAATTAAAATATTATATATAATTGAGTTTACACCATATGAAGCAGCCGCGGTGGCCGAGTGGTCTAGGCATCGGATCATGGCTAGCATGTCATGGGTTCGATCCTAGTTCCTCTGAAGATCCGCCGTGTAGGGGAGAGATGCACGTTAAATCTGTCGAGAGCTCAAACGTCCTCCCGTTGGTGTGGTGTGGTAGTTAGGAGAGGGAGGTGACAGCTCAGGTGTCGTCCGCGTCACTTGACCACGGTTCAAAGTTACGCGGACTGTCGCCAAAAGTCCTCGTGTAGCTAATCAGTGCGACGTTAATATTATCTCACTCACTCATTACACCATATGATTATGAGAGCATTTAAGTCATAAAATAAATATGCAAGGTTTTAGAGTTAATAAATTTGATGCGTTTTAAAAAGTATTTAATAAGCAAATAATACTTTTTAAAATAAATTATTGTATCTTAATTGCTATTAACTATTCAGCTTTTATTTTTTATATTGTTACTTAATTGTTTGGAACTTTTTTTTGAATACTGTAGCTATTTTCATTAAATATAGCATAAAAATAAGTTAGATTTCATCTGTATTCAAAGTAATACATTAAAAGGAGAAAACAAGGAGATATTTCACTTAAAAATAACAGTTCTCCCCAGTCTTATCTTTAAAACAATATGGTGCAATACAAGAAATAAATACGGGTAAAAATATTTTGTGATTTAGGATATCTTTATCGAAAAGTAATGGCTCATTTTCGCGTTAATTAATTAAGATAATAAAAGTAAATATTGTTACTACTAAAGATATACGCTGTAGTGCTACTAAACTAGAGATACTGAACTAGTAACGTATTGGGCCTCATCTGGCCTTGATAAAGGCTGCCACATGGCGAGGCATAGATTAAACAAGTTTCTTGAAACGTTCTACGGGAAGGACATCTAGGTGGTCAATTGATGGAAGAAAAATAAGAGGAATACCCTACAACCAGCCAGTAGCCAACCGGGACTTGTTAGAGGTACAGTAATCTTGCTGGAAAACTCCACAACCGTGAGGATAACGTAACAGCATAAACGGATGGAGGTGATCACTCAGCAACTCTACGTATCGAATTGCATTGAGGGAGATTGGTACACTCACCAAAATTTCCAAAAAGTTCCACGATAAAACACTCCATACCATGATTGAGACACCATGCCCTTATAAAGTTCTGAACTGGAATGCAGAATGAGCTTGGCACCACATTCTCAGCCTCCCGTCAGCGTTAAGTTCCCAGAATTGAGAGTCATCACACCATGCTACTTTTTTTCAGTCCTCTACTCTCCAGTCGCTGTGCTCTCTTGTTCAGCCAAGGCATGCATCCCAATGGCTAGCATTGATTAATAGTACTCTCGTAGGTCAACGGCTCCCAAAACCCATACGGTGAAACGAGAGTTGCACAGTCCGTTTACTGACTGTACGACTAGGACCGTCATTCAATCGGGAGGAAATCTGAGCTAATGTTTGGCTTTTCTAGCTACGTGCCATACGCCTGAGCCGTCTCTCACCACTACGCTCCGAGCCGTCTCTCAAGGCTAATTGTACTTTGCAGTTTGCCTGATCGCTAGTTTTTTGTGTATCATCAATGTATTTTTGGTATATTCTTGACACTGCCGACCTTGAAAATCCTAGCTGTCAGACGATTTCGGCAATTGAATGGCCTATGCATCACGCACCTACAATTTGTTCGCGATCGAAGGTGTCTTAATCAGGCAGTTTATCCATTATGGCAATTCCAACAACTAATTCAGAACAACCACAGTACGTGCTATATATGCGGTTACAACAGTGCTCTCACTTGCGCATAGATGATGCGCAACGCAACACATTTTGCATATACCATGCTATCCCTAATTCAGTAGCACTTTAGTTTGTATATATGTATATATATATATCTATACATATGTAAACATTGTATATATTATGTATACACTGTATATTTAAGCAGATAATAATAGTGTTGATCATGGTGTGAGAATTTAATAATAGAGCATTAATTACATAGTCAATTAAAGAAATGTTTATGAATTTATATAACGTTTACTTAAAAAATTCATTACAGAATTCACCACAAAACAGCAAAGGTGATTATGTATTGTTGACATTAATAATTATAGGGAATATTTGATTCTCAAATACATTAACTAAAATATATGTACGTATTATTTAATTATCCTAGAGTCTCCCAGTCAAAAATCATAAATTATTATGGTGACATAAATGCAATTCATACTCAACTAGCAAAATTTTATATTGATTTTTTTACCCTATTACCTTTTAAATAAAGAAAATGATGATAGGTACTTATTATATTACTTTAAATATTAATAATATATTATCTAATTATCCTGAATATAAAATAAATAAATAGAAAAACATGTTTTCAACAATTAAAATCGCTGTATATATACGCTGAACGACCAAATTATTATGACCACTACTACTACCATTGGACAACCATTTGCCCTTAATATACTGCATGAATTATTCTTGTTATGGACTGCTTGAGAAATCAGTACATAGTATGAGGAATTATAGACTAAAGAAAGAGACTTGTTGAAAAGTCACTTCCCATTGCCTTAGCCTGGATTAGATTCACCTTTCTGGTATCTCGTCTGATTTCCTTTCATAAATTCTTAACTGGATTTAAGTTTGAATATTGAGCAGGTTAACTAAGCAAGGTAAAGAACCATATTATTCTCTTTGAACCATCTGGAGACATTTCCAGCTGCATAACAGGGAGCATACTGAAAGTATCCATCCCCGAATGGTACATCAGTCACGCAACAGGAAGTACCTGGCTTTTGGTGACTTTTAAATAAACTTGTGTGATCAAACTTTCTTTCGTACAAACCAAATAATTCGTGCATTTCGTAAGAAACCTATCTTATATAAACCAAATTATTGCTCCCAGTACCTTCAAGAGCTGAGACAATGCAGGTGGGATTCGTACTTTCATTCTGTTTTTTTGCAGTATTCTCAACTTGCCATCTACGTAGAGTAATTGAAAAGGCAATTCTTTGAATCACATCCTGCCTTCCCTGTCATCTAATCCAATCCTTGTGCTGTCTTGTGAACTGGAGACGTCTGTTCTTGTTTAAGGCCGACAGTAAAGGCTTTCGAGTAAGCCGATGGCCACCATATCCTATACGGTGCAATGTGCGGTGAAGAGTTCATTCAAAGGCATTCCCAATTAATCCTTAATTTGGTTTCCCGCAATTTGAATAACGGCTGTGATTGTTACATTTTTTTAAAGTTAATTAAAGAAATTAGTAGCGACGGAGCCATTTCATAGAATAAATTTTTAAATAAAAATTTCACAGGATAAATCATTTCATTTTTTTTTTCATATCAATCGTAACTGTTTTTTGTTTATAAACACTTTATTTTTCTTAAAATTAACAACTAATTAAATATGGAACACATATATTTGAATTTCTTATGTGTGGGCTAATATATATTTATAAATAGCTATCTCTGTTAAATTCTACAATAGGTTTTTTTTATGTAGTTAGGCCTTACAACACAAACACACACACACAAACACACACACACACACACATATATATATATATAGAGAGAGAGAGAGAGCACACTTATTTTTTTCTTATAAATCTATGAAATAATATATATTTGTAAAAATATTAATCATAGTCAGGCGTTTCATTTATATATAAAATACCTATGGAACTCGCATGTAATTGATTCAATCATGTCATGATTAAGTCTTATATGATTTGTTTTTTTAAACCTTGAATATATTATGAGTAATATTTTTAATTATATATAACTGCCATTTGACAATAAGTAAAAAGGATTTACATTTAGAGTCTTGAAACAGACGATCTTCAAGTACATATGCAAAAGGTTTTCAAATTGAAATATTCCTTCTATATTGGTGGAAAAAACAAAAGGAGGGAAATACATATAAAGAGTCATTCTTCAAGACATGTCATTTCAACCGTGTCGCTTTCACTTTGGGCATTCCCAGACACCTACTTCTAAAATGAAAGGGAAAACGGAAAAGAACAAGGGGAAATTCAATTTCTATATACCGAAAAGAATCGTCAATTTTCTTCCAGAATGTACAGAGCTGAGAGTACTATAACAATTTTCTGAACTGAAAATCTCGGGTTGCTGAAAGCACTTTTATGAAAGAAAAATACTTTTGCTAGAAAGGTTTTTGGACTATGCCACTACACGATTTGAATTTCAAATTGATCCTATTTTTATAGTGGTTTTTAAGATTTTGTAATGAGAGGGAGATAGTATTTTCTTGACAATGTATTCCACTAGATTAAATATCGCTAAAAGTAATGAATAATGAAGGATGTAAGATATTGAATTTATCAAAGAAATGTTAATACATGTTTTACAGTAATTATGCAATACCAATTAAATAAAGGGACCTTCATCATAATTTAATATATATTTTGTTTCTTCAAATCTAGCTTATTCTAGTCATACGCTTGACATTACTGAAAAAGGATGTTTCCTATTGCTACACATGTCTAGTAAAAAAATGAAATCAGTGTTAAAAAATTAGCCTTTAGCTAAGTTAAATTTGTAAACCTCTGAATTCACTTACATTAAGCCACATAGAAAATAACAGAAAAGTTAGATTATTTAATCAATTACTGTACGATTTCAGTATTTTATTACTTTAAAATATGTTAATATATTTTAGTTTTTAAAATGTGTGAAATTAAAATGAATGTGTAATGTCCAGCAATAGTTATATATTAATAACATTTATGATATATTTTATGGAAAGCGAATAGTATTTTATGAATAGAATAAATAATTTGATCCAAATCTTATTTTAAAATCTTTTACATAATATGTGCTTGCTTTTTTTTAGTTTTGACGATATACATTACAAAAAAGTGTCATTTCATGTAATAATTACCTAATCTAGGTGAAAAATGCAGTTTAAAGATGCATAAAATTATTGTGTTTTGTATGAATCAAGAATTACTCAGGAATGTACGTTTACTTTTAATGAATAAATTTGAAATGATTTATAAAAATTTTGGATGCTCAATGAATGATATATTTCCATGAAATTAATAGAATATTTATTAAATCTTTGATATGTAAGGACACGTCATACTCATGGTTCGAAATGTAAATTTATCTTAAGATAAATTACTTAGTTAATTTAGTTGTTTTAGACGGAACAACAAGTAAGTTTAGCTTGAATTATTTGTTTGTTAATAATACTTCTTGAAAAACGTTATCTAAAATGTTCATTTTTTGAATTATGAAGACAATAAGAAGACAAAAATCATCCAATTAGCCTATTTCTCTATCAAACTATTTGAAGATTCTGAAATGAATTTGATTTCAAAGCACAAAATGAGACTTATTTTTACTTATTTACTTCTTTTTTATTTAACACTAACTTTGATAAAATTTAATAACCAATGCATTTTTTTTTCAGATTCTGATGGGATATCTCACGAGTCTTTCTGTAGAAAAACCAAATTGGTGTTAATTGGTCGACTGGTTTTTTAACTGCCACTTTTCTTATATATGACGCGTTAACGAGAGTAATTACATATAATAAATTGAGGATATGTTAAGGAAGGAAGATAGTAGCATTAAATTGCTGATTTAGTCATAAGGTATTACAAAATTCCCATTTATTCAAATTTACCATGCAAAAAGGAATTTAAAGTTTTTTTCTTATTTGAATACTACTACGATTACATCTGAAGATTGTTACGTGTTCTCTTTGGCTTAAGCCTCTTCTACTTCTCTATGTATGTTATTCATCTAGTTTATTCAATTGCCTAGATCTTCCGACTATAAAGAACCCATATTTGATTTTAATTGTATTTTGTTTGTAATTTGTTACGACGGCTATGCTAAGAGTCTCGTCGGTTTTCAATAGAATTTTTCAAAAACGGAATCCTTGTAATTACCAAAATAAACTACCGGGCTGCCGTCTCTAGGTGTTCAGTCTCAAACGTAAAGACGATATGGTATCCTAAAAATAATCAAACTATCAAAATTGTTTTCATTGCTTATATGAAACGCCGAATCCGACTATGACCTCGAATCCAATAAATGAGACTGACATTATATATGCAGTAACAAATAATTTCAAAAAAGAATTGTGCAATTCATGCAAAAATTCTAGAAGACAAATGGATTTGGTCAAGATTTAAAAGTTGTGCTTGCTTTTTATGATATTAATATGAATGAAGTTATAAGACTTCAAAACTGATTCTCCGAAAAAAAAATACTAAATCTCATTTTGAAAACTCAGATAATTAAAAACCTAATTCACAAGAATAGAAAAGCTCTCAAAATTCCTATATATTTGTTTTTGGTGTGTGATATATATATATATATATATATATATATATATATATATATATCATGTGTATGAAATTCAACACTTTTATTATTAATATATTTTAAGATATTTATTTAAACAAATGCACATATGCATTTCTTAGATTTTGATATATTTTACCTATATATTGTTATTGATTTTGCTTTCATTCGTGTACAATATTTAACATGCGAAAGCTTTTAAAATCATGGAAATAAGAAATAAAGGCGTAATTATCTTTTGTACATGTTGTGCTTTAGCTCTGAGCCTGAAATTAGCTCTGAAGTGTGTGTATTTATTTTTTTAATAATTATTAATGCAAAGTTTTATGAAATATTGATCTTTCATTATTTTTTTATATATTCAGTATGGCAGTATACTCTTTAATTTATATACATTATTGTAATGTTTTATGTAAGCAGTTTTAAATAACCTAATTAATATTTTTTAAAAGCTTCAGACTATTTGATAAATATTATATCATGCTGTTCATGGAATGAAAACTTCGAGCTCATATTTCTCCATGTTGAATTTTTGTACGCATACTATTATTCAAAACCTTAAGGCTTTTTTGATAATTGAAGTATGGTTTGAAATTTATATACACACATGTTTTGAAATGTATATTTTGTAAAACTGTATATGTAATCAGCTCTAACATGTTTAGTACTTTTTCTAAAAAATTTCGAAAACAAAATTAATGTTTTTTTGAGAATTTTTGGAAGTTTGTCGTAGTCTCCCACTACCCCTTTGCATATTATCTATGTTTGGATATGTAGGATTCATAATTAATGACTACTCAAATAATAAATCACTTATTTATTATTTCTTTAAGATAGAAATTCACAATTAATAATCAACTTTAAGAACAATAAATTATCATGGAGTATTATCAGAATTCAATTATGGACGACGGAATACTAACTGATATCACGAGGGGAATAACACGTACAATCAAACTACACATTTAAATCTAAACTACAAATATTACAGACCTGAAATCTTCTTCAGAAGGAACTTGGAAACTAGTAGAATTTATGAAGAGGCTGCAATCCAAGATATCTTCAATTACGTTTGAACCCAGTTAATGAATCTTTTTCAATAATCTTCTTCCCACTATCAAACTTCACTTCATTAAACTAAACTCTTAGAAACACCTTCTTAAGCAACCACGTAGTTTACTTTTAATCCCAAACACGGAGTTCTACTCTATCAAACCGCTTAGTCATCCTCTTCTCTTCATTTCATTTCTCCCTTTTATATCTCTTTCGAACTCGCTAAACCCGAAACTATCTTATTTGCATAAGTCACACTTTCAGCTCTCAGTGGGGATTGGTCAAAATAAATACAATTTAAAAAGTTTAAGAGAGAAGGTTAGTGAAACGCGTAAGCACCCGTCACATACCCCTCCGAGAAAAAAAGCGTGACTTATTGAAGGTCTAAACGACCTGCAAGAATTCGCTTAATTTACCTAACATCTGAAAAACACTGAACCTGCACAAATATTTTAACTACTCTAGAATGCCTAAAAATACTGAACTTGTAAAAAGTTAACTCACGAACTTTATAATGCCTGAAAAAACTGAACTTGTAGAAAGTTTTAACTCACGAACTTTAGAATGACTGAAAATACTGAACTTGTAGAAAGTTTAACTCACGAACTTTAAAATGCCTGAAAACACTGAATTTGCAGAAAGTTTTAACTCTCTAAGTTAGAAACTTTAATTAAACTAGCACCCAGAAATGACTACTCAAAGGGGTACTCCACTCTAATTTATTGATCTTGTACAATATATCCCTACAGTGCATCCCATTCGGGCGAAGATCAGGGAAAACCTTTCAAGGAAAAAACCCTGATCATGCACTTTACTTAAGTCTTAATAAATATAAAAAATTTTACAACAGTATCTTCATACGACATCAAACTTTCATAACATCACTATGTTCAGGGACTGCTGCCCTGAAAGGAAACCTTGTCAATTTTCTAAAACATGACATTAAATGCACAGAACTTTTATACAACTTCCTTATTGACATAAAATGTGGCATACATTATATTATATATATATATATATATAGTTTAATAACAAAGTAACCCTTATCTGGTTTCATTCTCAAAAATTCCCAATCAATCGCGCTGCGCTGTTAATGTTTTTGTTAGTATTCCTAATTACGCCCCGCCCAGAAACCAGACACTACTTATACATCTTAATAATTACACACAAAATATATACATTTTACATAGAATATATTACAACAAACAATACAAGTAATCTCACATATAAAGCCACGTTTTTAATGTGTAGCAAAACAATTGCAATTCAACAAATGTTTTTCCACAATTTGGAAAAAAATTAAATACAAAAGTCTTTTCAACCGATATGAAAATGCACACAACTCAGTGACACTTTTGTACGTTAACTTTACAAAAAAATTAGACTAGCCCACATGGAAAATACTCCGAACTGTCTGTCAGAGGAAAAATAAACAAATTAGAATTATACAACCTGACTAGTCTTTAGATCCAATCTGCATAGGCTTTGTCTCCCACCATGGCTTCTGTGCTGGATGACCTTGTCCTAGAGTTTTCCACTCTGCGCTCCAACCTTCTGGGTCTCCTCTTCCATCGAGTCCGTTGAAGTTGATATGCTCCTGCTGAGGCGTTGTTTTCTTCTGTGAGAACTGGAACTTGGCTGTTGTCCACTCGACGTCGGCTCCGAAGATTGTATGGACAGCTCCTTTCCTGATGAGGTCTGTTGTACTTGAATCTGTGGGATGGTCCTGGAACTGCTCTTTCAGAACTATTTTCTTCCACCTTTCTATAACGTTTCCTGGAGGGACGAGAGGACATTGACGAGGAAATCTTTCTTTTCTCGCGATCTACTTGGGCCTCTGGTCTCTTCTTTTGTAGGTTTTCCTTCCATGATTCAGGCCTTCCTCTTTTCTCTCTCTCAGTGTATAAAGGTCTCCTTTTCCTGAAATTATACGCGCCACCCCCGAAGAAACAGCAGATTCCGGCCGTCCACGTTTTTTCTCACCTCCACTCCATCGCGTCTATTCGCGACTATATCTCTACTACCATTTACATTTCCTGATTTCGATCCTTTACGACCACCCCTATCATTCTCCGATTGCACCAATGACGACTGCGCATCATCTAACCTGATTGATGTCACTGCACCATGATCACTACTAGTGTTACTTTCCGACTCGGCAACACTGTCTTCTCTTTGATGGTAAATTCTCACCTGGTCCACATTAACCGTTATTCTTTTACCAAATTTTAATATTACTAAATTATTATTATTTTTTACACTCAGAACTTTACATGGGCCTTCAAACTTTGGCATAAATTTACCTACTATTTTTTTACATTTTGAACTTAACGGGTGAGTTTGAACTAATACTAGATCACCAACTTTCACATTATTTTCACGCTCTTTTTATTATAATATTTCGCCCAGTTCTCTTGCTGGCGCTTTGTATGAACTCTAGCCTCCTCAAACAACCTTTCTATGTTCCCACAAACTAAATCTGATCCATCAGTTACCATAACTAATTTCTGAAAAGGAGTGATTAAATTTCGACCTAAAAATAATTCCGCCGGTGTTTTACCCGTTGTCTCATGTACTTCTGTCCTAATCGCATAACCGAACTCTTGCAGAAATTGATCCCAGTTAGTGTGATTATCCGCGACAAAACTCGAAATCATTTTTAAAAGAGTGCGATTAACTCTTTCTGTTTGATTAGCTTGTGGACGATATACCACAGTTTTAACGTGTTTTATGTGCAATCTGCGACATACTTGCTCAAAAACTTCGGATATCATTTGGGGGCCGTTGTCTGTGACTAATTTAACAGGAGCTCCATAACGCGCAATATAATTCTCAAAAAATGCATTGGCAATTGCTTTAGCCGAAGTTTTCCTTAAGGGAACTATTTCAACCCATTTAGAAAAATTATCTGTAATTACTAAAATAAATCTATAGCGTTCTGGACTAGTTGCAGGGTATGGGCCTAACAAATCTAAAGACACGATTTCATTCGGAAAATTCGTTATTATGGGAATTAATTGACCAGCTGGTAATCCGTTTTTATAATTAATTTTTTGGCATTGGTCGCAGGTTGCTACATATTTATAAATGTATTTCCTCATGTACGGAAAATAACACGCGTCCTTTAATTTTAAGTAGGTTTTCTTTTTGCCTAAATGACCTGCCATAGGCGAGTCATGAAATTCTCGCATAACATCTTTACGTAATGTTTTGGGTATAAATACCCTTAATTCACCTAGTGTGGTTGTATACTTTGCATAATATAGCAAACCGTCAACGATTTTAAAGTCATTGGACCAATTTCTGCAGATCGATTCATTAACAGAACTATCGTCCGGATTTTCCAAAAACCTCATTATATGCCTAGCTCCGGGTCATTTCTCTGTTCCTCTCTTAACTGTTCTCTAGAAGATAATACTAACGATCTAATCACCGCACAAGACACTTTTGGTTCCTCATTACTTTCTAACGGGTTTCTAGACAACATATCATCCACTAAATTTTGCGTACCTGGGCGATGTTCCCATTCTACATTAAATTTCGCCAACTTTAGTTTTTGCCCTGCCTTTAGCTTAGTCCTTAATAAATCTATCCGTACCGGTTCGTCCGAAATTGCCAATTTCTCAATTTGCGAATCCGGAATGACCAACGATTTTTTAACAAAATCAAAAGTAATCCTTGCATGTGACATAAAATCCACACCTATGATGCATGGATCTTGCATCTCAGCAATCACATGAAATTTCCATAATTTCGAAAATTCTCTTATTTTAATTTTCAACTCAACTGTGCCTAAATTTTTGCACTGTGACCCTTGAGCTGTAACTACTTCAGCTAACGATTTTTTTATAGGACAGAAAGAAAAATATGACCGGTACGTTTTTTCTGAAATAAATGACTTTTCCGCACCTGTATCCCAGAGCGCTTTTAAAAAAGTATCATTCAACAAAATCGGCACATACGGAAGTTCAACTGGTGATAATCTCAATGAATTAATTTTAATTTTACTAGGAGGATTTGACTTAATACGATCTCTTTGAGAGTTTAAATTGGCATTTCTTTGCCTTTCGCTGTTGCAATCAACACGCCTCCAATTCTGTTTTGCTGAATCATCATTAGGACCCTTCCTAACCACCATCCTACGGTTCTGATACCGGTCTGTTCTCTGATTGGGCTGATTGTATCGATTTCCACCCTCGAATCCTTGATTTTGATAATTACGACGAGGAAAATTATTCGCACCCCTGCCTAGTCCTCTTTGATCATTTTGACTCTTTCCGACCCCAGTATCTCTCCAATTTCTATTATTCCTTCTTTCCTCAGGATTCCTACTCACATCCCAACTTCGTCTAGCAAAATTATTACTCGAACTTTGGTTTTCCCTGCAGTTCTGACGTTCCTCATACTGGTCTACAACTCTATCAATTGAGTTTTTGTTGTGGGGTTTCGAACTTCTAAATAATCCATTATTTGGGGTTCTAGTCGCATTACTATGTGATCGATCAATTTTAACTCATCATAATTCAAATTTAGCGTTTTATGTATTTTCAACAACTGAAAAATAAAGTCTGACGGGGCTTGACCTCTCCGTTGTTTTGACGAAAAAAACTGAGCTTCTAGCTCTGATTTATTCCGTATTACCGGAAAACTATCTGATAATTTCTTTTAAGTGTTGCAAATGCAGTCGCTTCTTCATTTACACATTCGAAGCCGATGACCTCATACCAGTCTAACGCTCTCCCAATTAAATGACCTTTTAAATATGCACACGATAGATTCGCCGGTATTTCATAGTAAGCTATATTATCATCGATATTATTGATAAACTCAGACACATTTTCTTTACCCGAAAAAAATAACTCCGGCAAAACTCTAAATCCCGCCCCTGCTCTTAATTCCGGTATTTCGTTTGGGCGCCAGTGTCGTAGTCTCCCACTACCCCTTTGCATATTATCTATGTTTGGATATGTAGGATTCATAATTAATGACTACTCAAATAATAAATCACTTATTTATTATTTCTTTAAGATAGAAATTCACAATTAATAATCAACTTTAAGAACAATAAATTATCATGGAGTGTTATCAGAATTCAATTATGGACGACGGAATACTAACTGATATCACGAGGGGAATAACACGTACAATCAAACTACACATTTAAATCTAAACTACAAATATTACAGACCTGAAATCTTCTTCAGAAGGAACTTGGAAACTAGTAGAATTTATGAAGAGGCTGCAATTCAATATATCTTCAATTACGTTTGAACCCAGTTAATGAATCTTTTTCAATAATCTTCTTCCCACTATT
>BMAO01039615.1:0-21276 GCA_019973975.1 Trichonephila clavata
AAAAAAGGGTCTAATTTCGTGAATTGGGTGTCGGACGATAGACCCGGTCGACGCGCATCGACGGAGGTGCCTTCGTAGAAATAAATTGAAAACTTTTTTTTTATTCGCGAAATTCGAAATTTCGCGAATTTTTTCTAAGTCCAAAATCGAAACGCAACGTTTTCGAATAACTTCCGGAATAAAGGTCTATCTTCGAAAAGGGGTACGAAAAGACGGTCCTCGTCGACACGCATCGATTGAGCTGCCTCTCGTAGAAATCGATCGGTAACTTTTTTTTTTATTCGATATTTCCGAATTTCGCGAATTTTTTCTAAGTCCCGAAGCTCGGCTCCGGTGTTCCGTCGAAAAACTGCTAAGATTCCGTCGTCGGAGGCCGCGTGTTCTTTTTCGGACCCGACTTTCCGAACGATTCTCGCGTATTCCGAGAGAGCACGTCCTGGGGACTTAGAAAATGTTTCGTTCTCGATTTTAAATCGAAAACTTTTTTTTTTAGGCCCCCCGAAGGAGTGGAATGCGACCTACGAATAGGGCGCGCCCCGAACGGACCCGGAGTCCGCCCGATCCGCCCCGTTTTCGGGCCGCGGGGTGCTCCCGTGCGGGCTCGAACCTCCCGGTGCGGAAACGCGGCCGACGCGCGATGCAGGGGCGCCACCGGGTGCGCCGTTTTCGCACTTCCGGGCCGTGCCGCGGACCCAAAAAAGAGAGAGAGCACGTCCTGGGACTTAGAAAATGTTTCGTTCTCGAAAATCGAAAACTTTTTTTTTAGGCCCCCCGAAGGAGTGGAATGCGACCTACGAATAGGGGCGCGCCCCGAAGCGGACCCGGAGTCCGCCCGATCCGCCCCGTTTTCGGGCCGCGGGGTGCTCCGGTGCGGGCTCGAACCTCCCGGTGCGGAAACGCGGCCGACGCGCGATGCAGGGGCGCCACCGGGTGCGCCGTTTTCGCACTTCCGGGCCGTGCCGCGGACCCAAAAAAGAGAGCTGGGACCTCCTGTTTTTTTCGGCGGGTGCTCCCGGAGGACCCCTGCGCGACGGCGGGGTCCGAAAAAAAAATTCCCGTAAGTTTGCGCCCCACGAATTAAATCGTAAAACCCGGATAAACCCGCGCAGGGGGCGCTGCGATCGACTCGAGGGTCCGGAAGGGCACTCGTTCGACGCGGCTCCCTCGGGGCTTCACGGACATATTTTTTGTTCGAGGATATTCGAGCGAGTTCTCGAGATACGGCGGGAAAACCGCGTTTCGCCGCCCCTGCAAATAAAAAAAAAATACACTCTTTCCCGAATAAAAACGGGACCGCTCGCGGATCGTCCCGAAACTCCAGATTCGGGTAGATCCCGACCGGGCGAACGCGGTCCCGGCGTTCGAATTCCGAAATTCCGGTCGGTTCGCGCGCCCGGGCCCGCCGAATTCGCGTTCCTTTCCCATTTTTTCGCCGGGGCGCCGCGGGGCGAAGCGCTCCGAAACTCGCCACGGGGAGGCGTCCCCGCGGGACCCACCCGCGTGAATTTTTTTAAAAGAAAATTCCCGCGGGTTCGCGAGTTGTGCGGTTCGGAGCGAAAAAGGGCCCCCCCTGGCGAGGGTCTCGCGTTCGAGACCCGAACCTCGACCGACACGTTTTCGGAATCCTCTCGCCGAGACGATTCGAAAGAAGTTAGTTTCGAGAGAATCGGATCGCAATTTCGGGAGTTATCGAGGGCGGAAGGTTTCCCGCCTTCGAGAAATGGAAGAAAAAAAGAAAAAAACTCGACAGGTATTCCCGAAGATCTTCCGGACCGAATTCCGTCGTCCTGATGTCCGGCACGGCGGGGAATTTCGGAGACCGAGTGCCACGCCCCCTCCCTGTCGGAAATTTCCGAAAAGGACCCATTTCGGGTGCGTTTCGAGGAACGGGATACTTTTTCTCGAAGGGTCCCGACCGGGTCCTTCGACTCCGGGGCCCGGGAATCGGATCGCTTCGATTTTTTTTTTTTTTTTCAAACTCGGCGCCCTTTCGCCGTCCGGACTTTTCATTTCGCCCTCCGGAACGCCGGATTTCGAAGTTTCGAGGCGCCCCGGTTCGGGTCGGCGGGGTTCGAACCCGCGGGGTCGGATTTTTTTTTCCGAAAACGAAATTTTTTTAACGCCCCGCTCTCGAATTTCGCCTCGGAAGGTAGAGCTCGCCGAGGAGAAGAAAAAGATATCTCGGTTTCGGTCGTGGCTCCGTAACTTTTTTTTTTATCGATTTTCGAAGGAATTTCGAAGGGAGGGCGCTCCCTTCGAAAAATCGCGCCCTTCGAACGGCTCGGTTCCCGGACTCGAAATCCGCAGATTCCGAAAGAACTCCTCGAGACGAAGACGGCCGTGTGTCGTTTTCGCGCGTAGCTCCGTAAGTTTTTTTTTTACATCGGTTTGAAAAAACGTCTAATTTTTTCGAATTTTCTCGACCGAAAAGACCCTCGCTCCGTGCGCCGCTTTTTACTCATCGGTTTCCGGTGATTAAACTTTACAGATTCAGAAAGAACTCGCCGAGACGAAGACTATGGTGTACCTTTTCGAAGCGTAGCTCGTCGGAAAAGGGGTCGGAAAAAACATTGAAGTTTTTCGAATTTTCCGGAGAAAAAAGACCCTCTCTCCGCGAGCCAATTTCACGCCGTCGGTTTCCGCGAATTGTTCTTTACAGATTCGAAAAGGCCTCGACGAGACGAAGACGCCGACGTGCCGTTTTCGCACCTAGCTCCGAAACTCTCTCCTTCGATGGACTTTGAAGCGACCCGGAATTTTTCCGAATTTCCTCCGGAAAAACGACCCTTGCTCCGCGCGCTGCTCTTTACCTATCGCACCGAACGAATAGATCTTTACGTATCCCGAAAGAACTCGCCGAGACGAAGACGAGGATGTACTTTTTTCGAGTACGGCTCCGTAACTTTCTTTTTTATTCGGGTCGGAAAAAAAAATCTCTGAAATTTTTTTTAAAAAGTAGGGATGGAAGAAACGTCCCGAAAGGATCGGGAGAGGTCTCCGGAAGCGCGGGAATGGAAGAAAAGAGGAAGGGAACCGTGCGGCGGGTCGAAAGGAGCGAAACGGAGGGACTCCGGTGCTCCGCGCTTCCGCACCACGCCCACGTGACGACTTGGATCCCCGGCGGCCGTCCGAAACGCGCCGAATCCGCACCCCGGGTGGAACCGGGTGCGCCCTTTCCGAATTTCGGGTCCTTTTCCCGATGCCGCCGCAACTTTTCCGTCGGGGGCTCTCCGAAGCGTCGGATTTTTCGATTTTTCACTAAAGAGAGGACCCTTGCTCCTCGCACAACTTTTTTGTTATTCGTCCCACTGACGTAAACTTTGCAGATTCTGAAAGATCTATTCGAGGCGAGAAAAAAATATACGTTACGTTTTCCTGTATCTCTGACACTTTTTTTTTTATTCAGGTTTGAAAACATTTAAAATTTTGGAATTTTTCACGAGGGAAATGACCTTTTCCGAGGACACAACTTTTTTGTTATTGGACCCACGAACATAAACTTTACAGATTCTGAAAGGGCTGTTCGAGGCGAGAAAAAAATATATGTTGAGTTTTCCTGTATCTATGAAACTTTTTTTTTTTATTAATTTTTGAAAAAAATGAATTTTTCTAATTTTAATGAGGAAAATGACCATTTCCAAGGACACAACTTTTTTGTTATTGGACCCACGAACAAAAACTTTACAGATTCCGAAAGGGCTGTTCGAGGCGAGAAAAAAATATACGTTACGTTTTCCTGTATCTGTGAAACTTTTTTTTTTATTCAGGTTTGAAAGAAAATTAAAATTTTGGATTTTACGTGAGGAAAATGACCCTATCCGAGGAGACAACTTTTTTGTTATTGGACCCACGAACAAAAACTTTACAGATTCTGAAAGGGCTGTTCGAGGCGAGAGAAAAATATATGTTACGTTTTCCTGTATCTATAAAACTTTTTTTTTTTATTCAGGTTTGAAAAAAAATAAATTTTTCGAATTTTAATGAGGAAAATGACCCTATCCGAGGAGACAACTTTTTTGTTATTGGACCCACGAACAAAAACTTTACAGATTCTAAAAGAACTTTTCAAGACAAGAAAAAAATATAGGTTGAGTTTTCCTCTATCTGTGAAACTTTTTTTTTTATTAATTTTTGAAAAAAATGAATTTTTCTAATTTTAATGAGGAAAATGACCATTTCCAAGGACACAACTTTTTTGTTATTGGACCCACGAACATAAACTTTACAGATTCTGAAAGGGCTGTTCGAGGCGAGAAAAAAATATATGTTACGTTTTCCTGTATCTGTGAAACTTTTTTTTTTATTCAGGTTTGAAAAAAATTAAATTTTTCGAATTTTAATGAGGAAAATGACCCTTTCCGAAGACGCAACTTTTTTGTTATCGGACCCACGAACAAAAACTTTACAGATTCCGAAAGGGCTGTTCGAGGCGAGAAAAAAATATATGTTGAGTTTTCCTGTATCTATAAAATTTTTTTTTTTATTCAGGTTTGAAAAAAAATAAATTTTTCTAATTTTACGTGAGGAAAATGACCATTTCCGAGGACACAACTTTTTTGTTATTAGATCCAAGAACATAAACTTTGCAGATTCTGAAAGATCTATTCGAGGCGAGAAAAAAATATATGTTGAGTTTTCCTGTATCTCTGAAACTTTTTTTTTTATTCAGGTTTGAAAGAAAATTAAATTTTTGGAATTTTAATGAGGAAAATGACCTTTTCCGAGGACACAACTTTTTAACTATTAGATCCAAGAACGTAAACTTTACAGATTCTGAAAGAGCTGTTCGAGGCGAGAAAAAAATATATGTTACGTTTTCCTGTATCTGTGAAACTTTTTTTTTTATTCAGGTTTGAAAAAAAATAATTTTTTCGAATTTTGATGAGGAAAATGACCTTTTCCGAGGACACAACTTTTTTGTTATTGGACCCACGAACAAAAACTTTACAGATTCCGAAAGGGCTGTTCGAGGCGAGAAAAAAATATATGTTACGTTTTCCTGTATCTCTGAAACTTTTTTTTTTATTCAGGTTTGAAAACATTTAAAATTTTGGAATTTTTCACGAGGGAAATGACCTTTTCCGAGGACACAACTTTTTTGTTATTGGACCCACGAACATAAACTTTACAGATTCTGAAAGGGCTGTTCGAGGCGAGAAAAAAATATATGTTGAGTTTTCTTGTATCTGTGAAACTTTTTTTTTTATTCAGGTTTGAAAGAAAATTAAAATTTTGGATTTTACGTGAGAAAAATGACCTTTTCCAAGGACACAACTTTTTTGTTATTAGACCCACGAACATAAACTTTACAGATTCCGAAAGGGCTGTTCGAGGCGAGAAAAAAATATATGTTACGTTTTCCCGTATCTATGAAACTTTTTTTTTTATTCAGGTTTGAAAAAAATTAAATTTTTCGAATTTTAATGAGGAAAATGACCCTTTCCGAGGACACAACTTTTTACCCAAGAGTCTCAAGCCAATAAATTTTGCAGATTCGGAAAGAACTCGGAGAGGCGATGAAAAAGATGTTTTTTTCTTAATTTTAGATCGAATATTTTTTTTTCCGGACCGTTCCGGAGAAATTCGAAATTTTTTTTTTCTTTCGATTTCCGCACTCTCCGAAACGGCGAAAACGACCCGCCGGGACCCCGAGTTTTTTTCGGAGGGCTCCTCGGGCGGTCCCCCGCTCGACCCCGGGGTCGAAAAAACGGAAATCCCGCGGGTTCGCCCTCCGGGAAAAATGGGAAAAAAACGGGAAAAACGGACGCAGGGGGCGCTGCGGTCGACTCCCGGAACCGGAAAGGAGCTCTTCCGACGCGGCACCTCCGGGGCCGTCCCGGCACGTCGTCCTCTCTTCCCCATTCGGAACGGTTCTCCGGACAGGGCGGAAAAACCGCGGTTTCCGGTCCCGGAAAATAAAAAAAAAACACCTTCTCCCGCTCTTAATTTCGGAACCGCTCGCGGGATCTTCCCGGAAATCCAGATTCCGGTCCGTCTCGGCGAGACGAGCTCGAATCCGAAATCGGAATTCCGAAATTCCGTCCACTTTCGGGTCCCCGGCCTCCCGAAGGCGACCTCGGGCCCCTTTTTCCACGGGGCCCCCCGTTGCGGGCAGGGCTCCGAAAATCGCTGGGGAAGCGGGCGGCGTCGAGTTCTACCCGAGATAAATTTCTGGTGCGTCCCGGGACGCCCGTTCGCGATCTGGGGGCCCGGGAGCGTTTTCGGGGCCCACCTCGTAGCGGGCCCGGATTCGGGGCCAGGATCCCGAATCTCGTATTTTCGGGTTCCTCTCGACGGGACCTACCCGCCTGCGAAGATTCGAGCCCGTGACTCGTTCGGTTCGCGTTTTACGGGCGGAGGAGGTTTTTCGAAATGTCGCGAAAATTTCAAAGTCCCGGGTTCGAAACGCAACGTTTTCGAATAACTCCCGGAAAAAAGGGTCTAATTTCGTGAATTGGGTGTCGGACGATAGACCCGGTCGACGCGCATCGACGGAGGTGCCTTTCGTAGAAATAAATTGAAAACTTTTTTTTTTATTCGCGAATTTCGAAATTTCGCGAATTTTTTCTAAGTCCAAAATCGAAACGCAACGTTTTCGAATAACTTCCGGAATAAAGGGTCTATCTTCGAAAATGGGGTACGAAAAGACGGTCCTCGTCGACACGCATCGATTGAGCTGCCTCTCGTAGAAATCGATCGGTAACTTTTTTTTTTATTCCGATATTTCCGAATTTCGCGAATTTTTTCTAAGTCCCGAAGCTCGGCTCCGGTGTTCCGTCGAAAAACTGCTAAGATTCCGTCGTCGGAGGCCGCGTGTTCTTTTTCGGACCCGACTTTCCGAACGATTCTCGCGTATTCCGAGAGAGCACGTCCTGGGGACTTAGAAAATGTTTCGTTCTCGATTTTAAATCGAAAACTTTTTTTTTTAGGCCCCCCGAAGGAGTGGAATGCGACCTACGAATAGGGGCGCGCCCCGAAGCGGACCCGGAGTCCGCCCGATCCGCCCCGTTTTCGGGCCGCGGGGTGCTCCCGGTGCGGGCTCGAACCTCCCGGTGCGGAAACGCGGCCGACGCGCGATGCAGGGGCGCCACCGGGTGCGCCGTTTTCGCACTTCCGGGCCGTGCCGCGGACCTAAAAAAGAGAGCTGGGACCTCGGATTTTTTTCGGCGGGTGCTCCCGGAGGACCCCTGCGCGACGGCGGGGTCCGAAAAAAAAAATTCCCGTAAGTTTGCGCCCCACGAATTAAATCGTAAAACCCGGATAAACCCGCGCAGGGGGCGCTGCGATCGACTCGAGGGTCCGAAAGGGCACTCGTTCGACGCGGCTCCCTCGGGGCTTCACGGACATATTTTTTGTTCGAGGATATTCGAGCGAGTTCTCGAGATACGGCGGGAAAACCGCGTTTCGCCGCCCCTGCAAATAAAAAAAAAATACACTCTTTCCCGAATAAAAACGGGACCGCTCGCGGGATCGTCCCGAAACTCCAGATTCGGGTAGATCCCGACCGGGCGAACGCGGTCCCGGCGTTCGAATTCCGAAATTCCGGTCGGTTCGCGCGCCCGGGCCCGCCGAATTCGCGTTCCTTTCCCATTTTTTCGCCGGGGCGCCGCGGGGCGAAGCGCTCCGAAACTCGCCACGGGGAGGCGTCCCCGCGGGACCCACCCGCGTGAATTTTTTTAAAAGAAAATTCCCGCGGGTTCGCGAGTTGTGCGGTTCGGAGCGAAAAAGGGCCCCCCCTGGCGAGGGTCTCGCGTTCGAGACCCGAACCTCGACCGACACGTTTTCGGAATCCTCTCGCCGAGACGATTCGAAAGAAGTTAGTTTCGAGAGAATCGGATCGCAATTTCGGGAGTTATCGAGGGCGGAAGGTTTCCCGCCTTCGAGAAATGGAAGAAAAAAAGAAAAAAACTCGACAGGTATTCCCGAAGATCTTCCGGACCGAATTCCGTCGTCCTGATGTCCGGCACGGCGGGGAATTTCGGAGACCGAGTGCCACGCCCCCTCCCTGTGGGAAATTTCCGAAAAGGACCCATTTCGGGTGCGTTTCGAGGAACGGGATACTTTTTCTCGAAGGGTCCCGACCGGGTCTTTCGACTCCGGGGCCCGGGAATCGGATCGCTTCGATTTTTTTTTTTTTTTTCAAACTCGGCGCCCTTTCGCCGTCCGGACTTTTCATTTCGCCCTCCGGAACGCCGGATTTCGAAGTTTCGAGGCGCCCCGGTTCGGGTCGGCGGGGTTCGAACCCGCGGGGTCTGATTTTTTTTTCCGAAAACGAAATTTTTTTAACGCCCCGCTCTCGAATTTCGCCTCGGAAGGTAGAGCTCGCCGAGGAGAAGAAAAAGATATCTCGGTTTCGGTCGTGGCTCCGTAACTTTTTTTTTTATCGATTTTCGAAGGAATTTCGAAGGGAGGGCGCTCCCTTCGAAAAATCGCGCCCTTCGAACGGCTCGGTTCCCGGACTCGAAATCCGCAGATTCCGAAAGAACTCCTCGAGACGAAGACGGCCGTGTGTCGTTTTCGCGCGTAGCTCCGTAAGTTTTTTTTTTACATCGGTTTGAAAAAACGTCTAATTTTTTCGAATTTTCTCGACCGAAAAGACCCTCGCTCCGTGCGCCGCTTTTTACTTATCGGTTTCCGGTGATTAAACTTTACAGATTCAGAAAGAACTCGCCGAGACGAAGACTATGGTGTACCTTTTCGAAGCGTAGCTCGTCGGAAAAGGGGTCGGAAAAAACATTGAAGTTTTTCGAATTTTCCGGAGAAAAAAGACCCTCTCTCCGCGAGCCAATTTCACGCCGTCGGTTTCCGCGAATTGTTCTTTACAGATTCGAAAAGGCCTCGACGAGACGAAGACGCCGACGTGCCGTTTTCGCACCTAGCTCCGAAACTCTCTCCTTCGATGGACTTTGAAGCGACCCGGAATTTTTCCGAATTTCCTCCGGAAAAACGACCCTTGCTCCGCGCGCTGCTCTTTACCTATCGCACCGAACGAATAGATCTTTACGTATCCCGAAAGAACTCGCCGAGACGAAGACGAGGATGTACTTTTTTCGAGTACGGCTCCGTAACTTTCTTTTTTATTCGGGTCGGAAAAAAAAATCTCTGAAATTTTTTTTAAAAAGTAGGGATGGAAGAAACGTCCCGAAAGGATCGGGAGAGGTCTCCGGAAGCGCGGGAATGGAAGAAAAGAGGAAGGGAACCGTGCGGCGGGTCGAAAGGAGCGAAACGGAGGGACTCCGGTGCTCCGCGCTTCCGCACCACGCCCACGTGACGACTTGGATCCCCGGCGGCCGTCCGAAACGCGCCGAATCCGCACCCCGGGTGGAACCGGGTGCGCCCTTTCCGAATTTCGGGTCCTTTTCCCGATGCCGCCGCAACTTTTCCGTCGGGGGCTCTCCGAAGCGTCGGATTTTTCGATTTTTCACTAAAGAGAGGACCCTTGCTCCTCGCACAACTTTTTTGTTATTCGTCCCACTGACGTAAACTTTGCAGATTCTGAAAGATCTATTCGAGGCGAGAAAAAAATATACGTTACGTTTTCCTGTATCTCTGACACTTTTTTTTTTATTCAGGTTTGAAAACATTTAAAATTTTGGAATTTTTCACGAGGGAAATGACCTTTTCCGAGGACACAACTTTTTTGTTATTGGACCCACGAACATAAACTTTACAGATTCTGAAAGGGCTGTTCGAGGCGAGAAAAAAATATATGTTGAGTTTTCCTGTATCTATGAAACTTTTTTTTTTTATTAATTTTTGAAAAAAATGAATTTTTCTAATTTTAATGAGGAAAATGACCATTTCCAAGGACACAACTTTTTTGTTATTGGACCCACGAACAAAAACTTTACAGATTCCGAAAGGGCTGTTCGAGGCGAGAAAAAAATATACGTTACGTTTTCCTGTATCTGTGAAACTTTTTTTTTTATTCAGGTTTGAAAGAAAATTAAAATTTTGGATTTTACGTGAGGAAAATGACCCTATCCGAGGAGACAACTTTTTTGTTATTGGACCCACGAACAAAAACTTTACAGATTCTGAAAGGGCTGTTCGAGGCGAGAGAAAAATATATGTTACGTTTTCCTGTATCTATAAAACTTTTTTTTTTTATTCAGGTTTGAAAAAAAATAAATTTTTCGAATTTTAATGAGGAAAATGACCCTATCCGAGGAGACAACTTTTTTGTTATTGGACCCACGAACAAAAACTTTACAGATTCTAAAAGAACTTTTCAAGACGAGAAAAAAATATATGTTGAGTTTTCCTCTATCTGTGAAACTTTTTTTTTTATTAATTTTTGAAAAAAATGAATTTTTCTAATTTTAATGAGGAAAATGACCATTTCCAAGGACACAACTTTTTTGTTATTGGACCCACGAACATAAACTTTACAGATTCTGAAAGGGCTGTTCGAGGCGAGAAAAAAATATATGTTACGTTTTCCTGTATCTGTGAAACTTTTTTTTTTATTCAGGTTTGAAAAAAATTAAATTTTTCGAATTTTAATGAGGAAAATGACCCTTTCCGAAGACGCAACTTTTTTGTTATCGGACCCACGAACAAAAACTTTACAGATTCCGAAAGGGCTGTTCGAGGCGAGAAAAAAATATATGTTGAGTTTTCCTGTATCTATAAAATTTTTTTTTTTATTCAGGTTTGAAAAAAAATAAATTTTTCTAATTTTACGTGAGGAAAATGACCATTTCCGAGGACACAACTTTTTTGTTATTAGATCCAAGAACATAAACTTTGCAGATTCTGAAAGATCTATTCGAGGCGAGAAAAAAATATATGTTGAGTTTTCCTGTATCTCTGAAACTTTTTTTTTTATTCAGGTTTGAAAAAAAATTAAATTTTTAGAATTTTAATGAGAAAAATGACCTTTTCCGAGGACACAACTTTTTAACTATTAGATCCAAGAACGTAAACTTTAAAGATTCTGAAAGAGCTGTTCGAGGCGAGAAAAAAATATATGTTACGTTTTCCTGTATCTGTGAAACTTTTTTTTTTATTCAGGTTTGAAAAAAAATAATTTTTTCGAATTTTAATGAGGAAAATGACCTTTTCCAAGGACACAACTTTTTTGTTATTGGACCCACGAACAAAAACTTTACAGATTCCGAAAGAGCTGTTCGAGGCGAGAAAAAAATATATGTTACGTTTTCCTGTATCTCTGAAACTTTTTTTTTTATTCAAATTTGAAAACATTTAAAATTTTGGAATTTTTCACGAGGGAAATGACCTTTTCCGAGGACACAACTTTTTTGTTATTGGACCCACGAACATAAACTTTACAGATTCTGAAAGGGCTGTTCGAGGCGAGAGAAAAATATATGTTGAGTTTTCTTGTATCTGTGAAACTTTTTTTTTTATTCAGGTTTGAAAGAAAATTAAAATTTTGGATTTTACGTGAGAAAAATGACCTTTTCCAAGGACACAACTTTTTTGTTATTAGACCCACGAACATAAACTTTTCAGATTCCGAAAGGGCTGTTCGAGGCGAGAAAAAAATATATGTTACGTTTTCCCGTATCTATGAAACTTTTTTTTTTATTCAGGTTTGAAAAAAATTAAATTTTTCGAATTTTAATGAGGAAAATGACCCTTTCCGAGGACACAACTTTTTACCCAAGAGTCTCAAGCCAATAAATTTTGCAGATTCGGAAAGAACTCGGAGAGGCGATGAAAAAGATGTTTTTTTCTTAATTTTAGATCGAATATTTTTTTTTCCGGACCGTTCCGGAGAAATTCGAAATTTTTTTTTTCTTTCGATTTCCGCACTCTCCGAAACGGCGAAAACGACCCGCCGGGACCCCGAGTTTTTTTCGGAGGGCTCCTCGGGCGGTCCCCCGCTCGACCCCGGGGTCGAAAAAACGGAAATCCCGCGGGTTCGCCCTCCGGGAAAAATGGGAAAAAAACGGGAAAAACGGACGCAGGGGGCGCTGCGGTCGACTCCCGGAACCGGAAAGGAGCTCTTCCGACGCGGCACCTCCGGGGCCGTCCCGGCACGTCGTCCTCTCTTCCCCATTCGGAACGGTTCTCCGGACAGGGCGGAAAAACCGCGGTTTCCGGTCCCGGAAAATAAAAAAAAAACACCTTCTCCCGCTCTTAATTTCGGAACCGCTCGCGGGATCTTCCCGGAAATCCAGATTCCGGTCCGTCTCGGCGAGACGAGCTCGAATCCGAAATCGGAATTCCGAAATTCCGTCCACTTTCGGGTCCCCGGCCTCCCGAAGGCGACCTCGGGCCCCTTTTTCCACGGGGCCCCCCGTTGCGGGCAGGGCTCCGAAAATCGCTGGGGAAGCGGGCGGCGTCGAGTTCTACCCGAGATAAATTTCTGGTGCGTCCCGGGACGCCCGTTCGCGATCTGGGGGCCCGGGAGCGTTTTCGGGGCCCACCTCGTAGCGGGCCCGGATTCGGGGCCAGGATCCCGAATCTCGTATTTTCGGGTTCCTCTCGACGGGACCTACCCGCCTGCGAAGATTCGAGCCCGTGACTCGTTCGGTTCGCGTTTTACGGGCGGAGGAGGTTTTTCGAAATGTCGCGAAAATTTCAAAGTCCCGGGTTCGAAACGCAACGTTTTCGAATAACTCCCGGAAAAAAGGGTCTAATTTCGTGAATTGGGTGTCGGACGATAGACCCGGTCGACGCGCATCGACGGAGGTGCCTTTCGTAGAAATAAATTGAAAACTTTTTTTTTTATTCGCGAATTTCGAAATTTCGCGAATTTTTTCTAAGTCCAAAATCGAAACGCAACGTTTTCGAATAACTTCCGGAATAAAGGGTCTATCTTCGAAAATGGGGTACGAAAAGACGGTCCTCGTCGACACGCATCGATTGAGCTGCCTCTCGTAGAAATCGATCGGTAACTTTTTTTTTTATTCCGATATTTCCGAATTTCGCGAATTTTTTCTAAGTCCCGAAGCTCGGCTCCGGTGTTCCGTCGAAAAACTGCTAAGATTCCGTCGTCGGAGGCCGCGTGTTCTTTTTCGGACCCGACTTTCCGAACGATTCTCGCGTATTCCGAGAGAGCACGTCCTGGGGACTTAGAAAATGTTTCGTTCTCGATTTTAAATCGAAAACTTTTTTTTTTAGGCCCCCCGAAGGAGTGGAATGCGACCTACGAATAGGGGCGCGCCCCGAAGCGGACCCGGAGTCCGCCCGATCCGCCCCGTTTTCGGGCCGCGGGGTGCTCCCGGTGCGGGCTCGAACCTCCCGGTGCGGAAACGCGGCCGACGCGCGATGCAGGGGCGCCACCGGGTGCGCCGTTTTCGCACTTCCGGGCCGTGCCGCGGACCCAAAAAAGAGAGCTGGGACCTCGGATTTTTTTCGGCGGGTGCTCCCGGAGGACCCCTGCGCGACGGCGGGGTCCGAAAAAAAAAATTCCCGTAAGTTTGCGCCCCACGAATTAAATCGTAAAACCCGGATAAAGCCGCGCAGGGGGCGCTGCGATCGACTCGAGGGTCCGAAAGGGCACTCGTTCGACGCGGCTCCCTCGGGGCTTCACGGACATATTTTTTGTTCGAGGATATTCGAGCGAGTTCTCGAGATACGGCGGGAAAACCGCGTTTCGCCGCCCCTGCAAATAAAAAAAAAATACACTCTTTCCCGAATAAAAACGGGACCGCTCGCGGGATCGTCCCGAAACTCCAGATTCGGGTAGATCCCGACCGGGCGAACGCGGTCCCGGCGTTCGAATTCCGAAATTCCGGTCGGTTCGCGCGCCCGGGCCCGCCGAATTCGCGTTCCTTTCCCGTTTTTTCGCCGGGGCGCCGCGGGGCGCAGCGCTCCGAAACTCGCCACGGGGAGGCGTCCCCGCGGGACCCACTCGCGTGAATTTTTTTAAAAGAAAATTCCCGCGGGTTCGCGAGTTGTGCGGTTCGGAGCGAAAAAGGGCCCCCCTGGCGAGGGTCTCGCGTTCGAGACCCGAACCTCGACCGACACGTTTTCGGAATCCTCTCGCCGAGACGATTCGAAAGAAGTTAATTTCGAGAGAATCGGATCGCAATTTCGGGAGTTATCGAGGGCGGAAGGTTTCCCGCCTTCGAGAAATGGAAGAAAAAAAGAAAAAAACTCGACAGGTATTCCCGAAGATCTTCCGGACTGAATTCCGTCGTCCTGATGTCCGGCACGGCGGGGAATTTCGGAGACCGAGTGCCACGCCCCCTCCCTGTCGGAAATTTCCGAAAAGGACCCATTTCGGGTGCGTTTCGAGGAACGGGATACTTTTTCTCGAAGGGTCCCGACCGGGTCCTTCGACTCCGGGGCCCGGGAATCGGATCGCTTCGATTTTTTTTTTTTTTTTCAAACTCGGCGCCCTTTCGCCGTCCGGACTTTTCATTTCACCCTCCGGAACGCCGGATTTCGAAGTTTCGAGGCACCCCGGTTCGGGTCGGCGGGGTTCGAACCCGCGGGGTCCGATTTTTTTTTCCGAAAACGAAATTTTTTTAACGCCCCGCTCTCGAATTTCGCCTCGGAAGGTAGAGCTCGCCGAGGAGAAGAAAAAGATATCTCGGTTTCGGTCGTGGCTCCGTAACTTTTTTTTTTATCGATTTTCGAAGGAATTGCGAAGGGAGGGCGCTCCCTTCGAAAAAATCGCGCCCTTCGAACGGCTCGGTTCCCGGACTCGAAATCCGCAGATTCCGAAAGAACACCTCGAGACGAAGACGGCCGTGTGTCGTTTTCGCACGTAGCTCCGTAAGTTTTTTTTTTACATCGGTTGGAAAAAACGTCTAATTTTTTCGAATTTTCTCGACCAAAAAGACCCTCGCTCCGTGCGCCGCTTTTTACTCATCGGTTTCCGGTGATTGATCTTTACAGATTCAGAAAGAACTCGCCGAGACGAAGACTATGGTGTACCTTTTCGAAGCGTAGCTCGTCGGAAAAGGGGTCGGAAAAAACATTGAAGTTTTTCGAATTTTCCGGAGAAAAAAGACCCTCTCTCCGCGAGCCAATTTCACGCCGTCGGTTTCCGCGAATTGTTCTTTACAGATTCGAAAAGGCCTCGACGAGACGAAGACGCCGACGTGCCGTTTTCGCACCTAGCTCCGAAACTCTCTCCTTCGATGGACTTTGAAGCGACCCGGAATTTTTCCGAATTTCCTCCGGAAAAACGACCCTTGCTCCGCGCGCTGCTCTTTACCTATCGCACCGAACGAATAGATCTTTACGTATCCCGAAAGAACTCGCCGAGACGAAGACGAGGATGTACTTTTTTCGAGTACGGCTCCGTAACTTTCTTTTTTATTCGGGTCGGAAAAAAAAATCTCTGAAATTTTTTTTAAAAAGTAGGGATGGAAGAAACGTCCCGAAAGGATCGGGAGAGGTCTCCGGAAGCGCGGGAATGGAAGAAAAGAGGAAGGGAACCGTGCGGCGGGTCGAAAGGAGCGAAACGGAGGGACTCCGGTGCTCCGCGCTTCCGCACCACGCCCACGTGACGACTTGGATCCCCGGCGGCCGTCCGAAACGCGCCGAATCCGCACCCCGGGTGGAACCGGGTGCGCCCTTTCCGAATTTCGGGTCCTTTTCCCGATGCCGCCGCAACTTTTCCGTCGGGGGCTCTCCGAAGCGTCGGATTTTTCGATTTTTCACTAAAGAGAGGACCCTTGCTCCTCGCACAACTTTTTTGTTATTGGTCCCACTAACGTAAACTTTGCAGATTCTGAAAGATCTATTCGAGGCGAGAAAAAAATATACGTTACGTTTTCCTGTATCTCTGACACTTTTTTTTTTATTCAGGTTTGAAAACATTTAAAATTTTGGAATTTTTCACGAGGGAAATGACCTTTTCCGAGGACGCAACTTTTTTGTTATTGGACCCACGAACATAAACTTTACAGATTCTGAAAGGGCTGTTCGAGGCGAGAAAAAAATATATGTTGAGTTTTCCTGTATCTATGAAACTTTTTTTTTTTATTAATTTTTGAAAAAAATGAATTTTTCTAATTTTAATGAGGAAAATGACCATTTCCAAGGACACAACTTTTTTGTTATTGGACCCACGAACAAAAACTTTACAGATTCCGAAAGGGCTGTTCGAGGCGAGAAAAAAATATACGTTACGTTTTCCTGTATCTGTGAAACTTTTTTTTTTATTCAGGTTTGAAAGAAAATTAAAATTTTGGATTTTACGTGAGGAAAATGACCCTATCCGAGGAGACAACTTTTTTGTTATTGGACCCACGAACAAAAACTTTACAGATTCTGAAAGGGCTGTTCGAGGCGAGAGAAAAATATATGTTACGTTTTCCTGTATCTATAAAACTTTTTTTTTTTATTCAGGTTTGAAAAAAAATAAATTTTTCGAATTTTAATGAGGAAAATGACCCTATCCGAGGAGACAACTTTTTTGTTATTGGACCCACGAACAAAAACTTTACAGATTCTAAAAGAACTTTTCAAGACGAGAAAAAAATATAGGTTGAGTTTTCCTCTATCTGTGAAACTTTTTTTTTTATTAATTTTTGAAAAAAATGAATTTTTCTAATTTTAATGAGGAAAATGACCATTTCCAAGGACACAACTTTTTTGTTATTGGACCCACGAACATAAACTTTACAGATTCTGAAAGGGCTGTTCGAGGCGAGAAAAAAATATATGTTACGTTTTCCTGTATCTGTGAAACTTTTTTTTTTATTCAGGTTTGAAAAAAATTAAATTTTTCGAATTTTAATGAGGAAAATGACCCTTTCCGAAGACGCAACTTTTTTGTTATCGGACCCACGAACAAAAACTTTACAGATTCCGAAAGGGCTGTTCGAGGCGAGAAAAAAATATATGTTGAGTTTTCCTGTATCTATAAAATTTTTTTTTTTATTCAGGTTTGAAAAAAAATAAATTTTTCTAATTTTACGTGAGGAAAATGACCATTTCCGAGGACACAACTTTTTTGTTATTAGATCCAAGAACATAAACTTTGCAGATTCTGAAAGATCTATTCGAGGCGAGAAAAAAATATATGTTGAGTTTTCCTGTATCTCTGAAACTTTTTTTTTTATTCAGGTTTGAAAGAAAATTAAATTTTTCGAATTTTAATGAGAAAAATGACCTTTTCCGAGGACACAACTTTTTAACTATTAGATCCAAGAACGTAAACTTTAAAGATTCTGAAAGAGCTGTTCGAGGCGAGAAAAAAATATATGTTACGTTTTCCTGTATCTGTGAAACTTTTTTTTTTATTCAGGTTTGAAAAAAAATAATTTTTTCGAATTTTAATGAGGAAAATGACCTTTTCCAAGGACACAACTTTTTTGTTATTGGACCCACGAACAAAAACTTTACAGATTCCGAAAGAGCTGTTCGAGGCGAGAAAAAAATATATGTTACGTTTTCCTGTATCTCTGAAACTTTTTTTTTTATTCAAATTTGAAAACATTTAAAATTTTGGAATTTTTCACGAGGGAAATGACCTTTTCCGAGGACACAACTTTTTTGTTATTGGACCCACGAACATAAACTTTACAGATTCTGAAAGGGCTGTTCGAGGCGAGAGAAAAATATATGTTGAGTTTTCTTGTATCTGTGAAACTTTTTTTTTTATTCAGGTTTGAAAGAAAATTAAAATTTTGGATTTTACGTGAGAAAAATGACCTTTTCCAAGGACACAACTTTTTTGTTATTAGACCCACGAACATAAACTTTTCAGATTCTGAAAGGGCTGTTCGAGGCGAGAAAAAAATATATGTTACGTTTTCCCGTATCTATGAAACTTTTTTTTTTATTCAGGTTTGAAAAAAATTAAATTTTTCGAATTTTAATGAGGAAAATGACCCTTTCCGAGGACACAACTTTTTACCCAAGAGTCTCAAGCCAATAAATTTTGCAGATTCGGAAAGAACTCGGAGAGGCGATGAAAAAGATGTTTTTTTCTTAATTTTAGATCGAATATTTTTTTTTCCGGACCGTTCCGGAGAAATTCGAAATTTTTTTTTTCTTTCGATTTCCGCACTCTCCGAAACGACGAAAACGACCCGCCGGGACCCCGAGTTTTTTTCGGAGGGCTCCTCGGGCGGTCCCCCGCTCGACCCCGGGGTCGAAAAAACGGAAATCCCGCGGGTTCGCCCTCCGGGAAAAATGGGAAAAAAACGGGAAAAACGGACGCAGGGGGCGCTGCGGTCGACTCCCGGAACCGGAAAGGAGCTCTTCCGACGCGGCACCTCCGGGGCCGTCCCGGCACGTCGTCCTCTCTTCCCCATTCGGAACGGTTCTCCGGACAGGGCGGAAAAACCGCGGTTTCCGGTCCCGGAAAATAAAAAAAAAACACCTTCTCCCGCTCTTAATTTCGGAACCGCTCGCGGGATCTTCCCGGAAATCCAGATTCCGGTCCGTCTCGGCGAGACGAGCTCGAATCCGAAATCGGAATTCCGAAATTCCGTCCACTTTCGGGTCCCCGGCCTCCCGAAGGCGACCTCGGGCCCCTTTTTCCACGGGGCCCCCCGTTGCGGGCAGGGCTCCGAAAATCGCTGGGGAAGCGGGCGGCGTCGAGTTCTACTCGAGATAAATTTCTGGTGCGTCCCGGGACGCCCGTTCGCGATCTGGGGGCCCGGGAGCGTTTTCGGGGCCCACCTCGTAGCGGGGCCGGATTCGGGGCCAGGATCCCGAATCTCGTATTTTCGGGTTCCTCTCGACGGGACCTACCCGCCTGCGAAGATTCGAGCCCGTGACTCGTTCGGTTCGCGTTTTACGGGCGGAGGAGGTTTTTCGAAATGTCGCGAAAATTTCAAAGTCCCGGGTTCGAAACGCAACGTTTTCGAATAACTCCCGGAAAAAAGGGTCTAATTTCGTGAATCGGGTGTCGGACGGTAGACCCGGTCGACACGCATCGACGGAGGTGCCTTTCGTAGAAATAAATTGAAAACTTTTTTTTTTATTCGCGAATTTCGAAATTTCGCGAATTTTTTCTAAGTCCAAAATCGAAACGCAACGTTTTCGAATAACTTCCGGAATAAAGGGTCTATCTTCGAAAATGGGGTACGAAAAGACGGTCCTCGTCGACACGCATCGATTGAGCTGCCTCTCGTAGAAATCGATCGGTAACTTTTTTTTTTATTCCGATATTTCCGAATTTCGCGAATTTTTTCTAAGTCCCGAAGCTCGGCTCCGGTGTTCCGTCGAAAAACTGCTAAGATTCCGTCGTCGGAGGCCGCGTGTTCTTTTTCGGACCCGACTTTCCGAACGATTCTCGCGTATTGCGAGAGAGAACGTCCGGGGGACTTAGAAAATGTTTCGTTCTCGATTTTAAATCGAAAACTTTTTTTTTTAAGCCCCCCCGAAGGAGTGGAATGCGACCTACGAATAGGGGCGCGCCCCGAAGCGGACCCGGAGTCCGCCCGATCCGCCCCGTTTTCGGGCCGCGGGGTGCTCCCGGTGCGGGCTCGAACCTCCCGGTGCGGAAACGCGGCCGACGCGCGATGCAGGGGCGCCACCGGGTGCGCCGTTTTCGCACTTCCGGGCCGTGCCGCGGACCTAAAAAAGAGAGCTGGGACCTCGGATTTTTTTCGGCGGGTGCTCCCGGAGGACCCCTGCGCGACGGCGGGGTCCGAAAAAAAAAATTCCCGTAAGTTTGCGCCCCACGAATTAAATCGTAAAACCCGGATAAAGCCGCGCAGGGGGCGCTGCGATCGACTCGAGGGTCCGAAAGGGCACTCGTTCGACGCGGCTCCCTCGGGGCTTCACGGACATATTTTTTGTTCGAGGATATTCGAGCGAGTTCTCGAGATACGGCGGGAAAACCGCGTTTCGCCGCCCCTGCAAATAAAAAAAAAATACACTCTTTCCCGAATAAAAACGGGACCGCTCGCGGGATCGTCCCGAAACTCCAGATTCGGGTAGATCCCGACCGGGCGAACGCGGTCCCGGCGTTCGAATTCCGAAATTCCGGTCGGTTCGCGCGCCCGGGCCCGCCGAATTCGCGTTCCTTTCCCGTTTTTTCGCCGGGGCGCCGCGGGGCGCAGCGCTCCGAAACTCGCCACGGGGAGGCGTCCCCGCGGGACCCACTCGCGTGAATTTTTTTAAAAGAAAATTCCCGCGGGTTCGCGAGTTGTGCGGTTCGGAGCGAAAAAGGGCCCCCCTGGCGAGGGTCTCGCGTTCGAGACCCGAACCTCGACCGACACGTTTTCGGAATCCTCTCGCCGAGACGATTCGAAAGAAGTTAATTTCGAGAGAATCGGATCGCAATTTCGGGAGTTATCGAGGGCGGAAGGTTTCCCGCCTTCGAGAAATGGAAGAAAAAAAGAAAAAAACTCGACAGGTATTCCCGAATATCTTCCGGACTGAATTCCGTCGTCCTGATGTCCGGCACGGCGGGGAATTTCGGAGACCGAGTGCCACGCCCCCTCCCTGTCGGAAATTTCCGAAAAGGACCCATTTCGGGTGCGTTTCGAGGAACGGGATACTTTTTCTCGAAGGGTCCCGACCGGGTCTTTCGACTCCGGGGCCCGCGAATCGGATCGCTTCGATTTTTTTTTTTTTTTTCAAACTCGGCGCCCTTTCGCCGTCCGGACTTTTCATTTCGCCCTCCGGAACGCCGGATTTCGAAGTTTCGAGGCGCCCCGGTTCGGGTCGGCGGGGTTCGAACCCGCGGGGTCGGATTTTTTTTTCCGAAAACGAAATTTTTTTAACGCCCCGCTCTCGAATTTCGCCTCGGAAGGTAGAGCTCGCCGAGGAGAAGAAAAAGATATCTCGGTTTCGGTCGTGGCTCCGTAACTTTTTTTTTTATCGATTTTCGAAGGAATTGCGAAGGGAGGGCGCTCCCTTCGAAAAATCGCGCCCTTCGAACGGCTCGGTTCCCGGACTCGAAATCCGCAGATTCCGAAAGAACTCCTCGAGACGAAGACGGCCGTGTGTCGTTTTCGCACGTAGCTCCGTAAGTTTTTTTTTTACATCGGTTTGAAAAAACGTCTAATTTTTTCGAATTTTCTCGACCGAAAGACCCTCGCTCCGTGCGCTACTTTTACTCATCGGTTTCCGGTGATAAACTTTACAGATTCAGAAAGAACTCGCCGAGACGAAGACTATGGTGTACCTTTTCGAAGCGTAGCTCGTCGGAAAAGGGGTCGGAAAAAACATTGAAGTTTTTCGAATTTTCCGGAGAAAAAAGACCCCTCTCTCCGCGAGCCAATTTCACGCCGTCGGTTTCCGCGAATTGTTCTTACAGATTCGAAAAGGCCTCGACGAGACGAAGACGCCGACGTGCCGTTTTCGCACCTAGCTCCGAAACTCTCCTCCTTCGATGGACTTTGAAGCGACCCGGAAATTTTTCGAATTTCCTCCGGAAAA
>BMAO01039616.1:0-17821 GCA_019973975.1 Trichonephila clavata
TCTGTGTGTACGAATTCAATAAAGATTAAAATAAATTCTACAAAAGCATAGCTAATGATTACTAATACATTTAAAAAAGGAAATGATATTTATACAAAAAAAAATAATACGTTTTTTTTTTTATTTTTCCAATATCCTAATTTAATTTTTAATTTGATCCATTTTAGTAAACGATTTCTTCACAATTTTTCCTTTTTTTTAATACTATAATTTGGATAAAATACATTTATTTTTTAAATCTAATAAATGAATTTATAACTAAATAATTTTTCTATATATTCAATTTTTAATACAAGCAGCTAATAAATATATATATTTTTTAAATAAAATAATGAAAATTCAGTGTTTAATTTTTTAAAAGCTTTCATGCTAGATTTATTTTAAGCTGTTTAACGCAAGTTATTATATTTATGTTTTGTCTGATTTTTTAAACAATAATTTCGCACACAAAAAAACATCACCCTTAAGCCATTAATTTCATAGAAATCAGCAGAAATTATATATTCATTACATTAAACTAAATAGACATGCAGTATCTTCATGGTTTTGAACAATAAATTTTTTATCTGAAAAGGTATATAACAATAGGAATCTCAAAACATCGCGTATTTCTTATAATTATTTTTGAATAGTGGATATTAATTTCTCTTTTTCTTTTTGACTTTGACAGCGGTTTAGGTATTTTTAAACTGTTACATGGTGATATATATGATAGTTTTCTATCTCATTTTAAATCTCTTTTGTCCTATTCACAGAAAATTAAAGAACAAATTTTTCAGAATTGTCCCATTTTTAATTATTTTTATAACAGAAGGTAATTCGAGATATGAATTATCTTTTATTTTAAAACTCGTAAAGTTTGTATTGAATTGAACAAGAATCAAATCACTGGATTAAAATAAGAAGAAAAATAATGCAAACTTGAAACAGAGCTATTTGATCATTGTTATTATCATTTCATTTGTTATGATTACTTAAATATAGGGTAATGTAAATCGAAATATGTAATTTGTAAATATGAAATATTTTCTTTGAAACTATCTTTAATATATCTATATTAACGCTCGAAATTATTCTTTTTTTTTTTCAAACTATTATTCTCTGTTTTGATTTAATAATTTATGCAACTCTAATTTTTCTTACTGTTTACATTATTTTCAGTTATTTAATCGTTTGGTATAAATTTTGTTGCAAAAGTCGGCATCCTCTCTCTTTTTGTCATGAATCTTGATAGAAAAATTCGGCAGGTGACTGTTAGAATTTGAATTTATATGTGTTTTTAACAAGAAAAAGAAAAAATTATTAATTCTAATAATGGATTTCATTAAATTTTTATTGCAAATATTTTTTTAAGCTTTACGTGTGAATATGTGTTCTTGTTTGTTATGTTCTAGTTTTAATTTTTAAAAAATATGATCTATTTCGAATTCAATATTTGCCCTATATTTCGAACTAAAACCCGAAACAAAAAAAAATGAAATACATGGGCATTGATTTCTAATTTTTTTAAAATTGCAATTCATATTACAGAACAAATTTCCTTGTCATTTCTTATCGTATCTATAAGCATTTTAAATACGAAATTAACAAAAAAATAAAATGGTTACAAATTAAAACACACTATCTTCCTTTTCGATGGGATAAAATTCGTCTTACATTTTTCCAATAAAGTTCCATTAGCGGGAATTTTACACATCACAAGACGGGAGAGAAAATGAGCTCTACTCCATTGTGATAAAAGTAAGATGTACAAAGCTACATAATGGAGATAGCAGTATCGTCTTTTTAATTCCGTGCCAGCTTGATGTATTCTCAGATAAATGAAACTACTCGACTCATTATTTAAGAAAGATAGTATACATTAAGTAAGATCCTAATTTTTGAAGATATAACGTTTTCTTTTAGTTAGTTATAAGGCAGATGTGGGTTTGCTTTTTCCTCTACCTGTTTCATAGATCAATACCCGGGAATGTTATATATTTTTGTTTCAGTTTTAACCATTATTTGCTCAAGTCTTAAGAAAACTTTGAGATTTTAAATATATTTTGGTAAAATGTCGAATGCGAAGGAACATTTTTCACTTGTATTTTTTTACAATTGAAACAAAGCGACCGATTTTTAGAGTATAATCATATATAATTTGAAAAACAATTTGTTGTATTTCATTTTTAATGAAAAGATAATGATCAAAGTTATTACACTCTTAATACTTAATTATTCAAAATCTAGAAAAAAATTAAATACAAAATATTTTCTAAAAATACAGATAAAATATTATAAATGTTCTTTAAATACAAATATTTGCGAGAAATGAGTAATCGAATAAAATCTCTAAGAATAACACTTGAATAATTTTTAACATTGTTATTTTCGATATTTCTTAACTAACCCTTATCCACCCGCTTCGCTGGGTATTTCATGATCTATAAATGTGTGTGTACTGTTTATATATATGTTACCGGCAAAGTATGAAATCGGGCATTCTATAGAATGCCTAGGCATTCTATACAATGCCTAAATCTAGCCGGCAATGTATGAAATGATTCCTATTTCATACATTGCCTAGGCATTCTATAGAATACTTAATGAGAAACCGGCAAAGTATGAAATACATCTCAGATTCATTTCCAATATTGTTAATTGGCAAGACATAAAACTTGTAACGCGTGTCTCAGGCTCAGAATATGTTAGTTGTACACATGCTGTTTGTTCGGAAATGTCAAACTACTCAATTTTACTTAAACTTGTTCAACAAAAAATTGGTCTTTTCCTGTGCTACTTGAAAATGGAGGAGCAAGCTATAGTGTTAGAGAAGGTGCCATGGTCTATTACAGGGGTCGGCAACCTATCTCACACGTGTCACATGTGGCACGCGGTACAATTCTCAGTGTCACTTTGCACTTATTCAACAAATTTGTAAATTTTTGAATTGTTTCAAAAATTCTCTACTGTGGGGTTCGCTGAATCATATTAATAGATTGGTTTGACACGCAATGGCTAAAAGTTTGCCGACTCATGGACCATGGACATAAAACAACTATTCAACGGCTAAATGCCCTAAATTCGATTTGATGCTCCAAAAAAAAGGTTTTTCCTTAACTGAAATTAATTACCAAAAGTTAATAACTGATATAAAAAAAATGCTAAAATGACTACTAAGAAGGAACCCAGGGACTATTGGTTGCTGAATAGCTATGATGTGATGTTTGCGGAAAATAAAAATAAATTCATTTAAACTGTTAAAGAAGGCGTCAGTACCAAAAGGCAGTGGTCCCCAACCCTTGGTCCGTGGATCAAAAGTTATCAGGCCACTCAAGGAGCATTAAATTATTTCCATTATATTTATTGGGGTGTTTGTGCGATTTTCCTTGAAAATCACTTTATATTTTATGTAAAATCATTTTATAATTATTTTTTGGTGCAACTGAATTTTACTCTGAAGACATGTTTAAATACAATTAAATTATATATATAAAAGCAAAACAATTTAAAATATAAATAATCAACGTCCCACCCTCGGTGGGCTGCCGTAAAATTATCAAACGTTAACCTATCCTAAAGAGAAAACTATTGGGAAGAACTGCTATACAGTATTACGTCACAGATTCTTTTTTTCCCCAATGGGGAGGCAGATTGGTATTTTTATCATTTTCAGAAGTAGTACATTCCCCAGGTGCTGGTATCCCTTTTTAGTGCGGCACCATGTAAGTGATACCAATTGCCACCGGTAATTTTAACACCCAGTTTGACGTTGTGAACTTGTTCTTGGAATTTAATTTGCCAAAAGCAAAATTAAATTCCGGATTCTGGGGATGTGATAGAATTCTGAAAGAACTTTCAACCAAATACAAAAAAATGTTACACGATATGATATTGAACTGTACATCCACCTACGTGAAACTTGCAAGAAAAAACAGAAAATTATTTTTTTAAAAAAGGTATTGAAGTACAAAACTTTGATTTTTTTCCGAATGCCAATGCCGAATGCTTGTAATGAGGGATAAATAGGATGGTTTCTATCAACTTGGAGCTACTGAAGGAATTTTAATACAAGTATCTGCGAAATCACAATTTAGCAATATTTTTTTTAATGGCAGTCTCATTATTTTGTCAGAATAACATTTGTACTTTTAGGGATGTAAGTCATTGATATAATATCCTTATCATGACCTTTTTTCATACTTTGCCTAAATAGCTTTAGGCATTCTATAGAATGCCTAGGCAAAGTATGTAATAAATCTCATATTTCATACTTTGCCTAAAAACGTCCGGCATCGTACAGAATGCCTAGGCATTCTATAGAATGCCGGCATTTCATACTTTGCCGGTAACATATATATATAAATCATTGATATCTAAGTCCTAGTATTAAGAACTCGATTGTATTGAAAAATGAACTTATACCTGTAACTCTCGATTCTTGATATAAAAAGGACAGAAGTTCTAATTGATATTGTCTAATAATCTCCAAAATTAAAATAGAATGATTTTTTTGCATTCTTTTAACCGAATAACTAAGTGGCTTTCCGAAAAAACCAATTTTCAGTGGATCTCTACTCCGCAAAATAAGCATGCGGACAAATTTCAAGTTTAAATATAAAAGAGCAAAAACGGAATTTTTATTATCAATACCCCTCCTAATCCCGTTGAGAGTCGTTCTTCAAAATAACCATTCTTGGTGGATTTCAATTCAACAAAAGAAAAATGCAACCAAAATTTCTTTATTATTGTCCTTGTAATTTGAAAACGGGAGTTTTTTTTGTTTGTTAATACACCTTAATAACCCCCTGCTCCCTCTCGGAGTCTATTTCCGTAAAATCCATTATTAGTTGATCTCTATTCAACAAAAGAAACATCCTTAACAAATCTCAAGTATGTAAGTCTAACAATTGAAAAACTTGAATTTTTTGCTATACCTCCCCTTGATCCCTGGACACCCCCTCGGGGTTGATTTTCGTATAACTCTCTGTTAGAGAAACTGTATTCTATAAAAGAGAAACATGCCTACCAATTCTCAAGCACAGGTAGGTCTAATAATTTAAAAACAGAAATGTTTATGTATTACACACCCTTAATCCCGAAATGAACCTTCAGAGTCTATTTTCGTGACACCTATTTTGTAGCGGTTCTCTACTTCATGAAAATAATCTGCTTACCAAATATCAAGACTCCATGTCTGATAGTTTAAAAATGGAACGCCACTTAATTCTCCGCAACACCCCTTGGGGTTTATATACGCAAAACGCATTTTGTAGCGAATATTTACTCCATGAACGAAACATGCTTTCCAATTTTTAAGCAGATAGGTCTAATACTTGAGAAATGGAATTATTCAATTTTTGCGCCCCTAAACCACCCAAAACGCCCCTAGGAAGTCAATTTTCCCAAAACCAATTTTGTACCAGATCTCTACTCCACGAAAGAATTTTGTGCGTCTAATAGTTTAAAAATAGAAATAATTCTATATAACGCGCCTTAATCCCCTGTAACGTCCCTTCATGTTCGAAATTAACAAAATCTGTTCTTAACGGATCTCCACTTTTTAAAAGAAATATGCCTACCAAATTCCAAGTCTGTTGGTTTAATAGTTCCAGAGATATAGCGATGAGTGTGCGTGTGTGTGCGTGCGTGTGTTCGTGCGTGGCTTTACATAAAAAAAGATAACTTGTTCAACAATTTCTAAATTTTTATTTTATCATTCTGTAATGGTTTGTGCAAACAGATTGGTTATACTAATATTTTTTTTCGGAAGAAAAGAATTTCATTTACTCGTTAATTGTAAAATCAAACTCATTTCTAGAATTATTTATCGTAATATAGAATTCATAAAATTACATAACAATTATTTAAGGTATCCGAACACGTTGAAAATGACCAAATTCAGTCAATACAGATATTTTTGTTTTTTATTTTATTAAATAGAGCTTTCTTTTGACTTTACGAAACATACTTTGTTTTGTTTCTACACTACCTAGAGGCCAAGTTACAATCAATTTCATAAATTTAGAAAACCGGAAGTGGGGTTTTGATCCACCAGAAGTGGGCATTTAAATTGCTCAAAATCTATCATGGCGAGTCTGATAACTCAAAATATTACGAATGTATTTCTATGAAACTGTTTGAACCTGATATTTAAGTTTTTTAGAGAATGTACTAAAATATTTCTTATTGTATGAATACTTTTTGTGTTATGGCTTGTTATTTAAATAAGGGTCTCATAAAAAATTTAACATTTCTTATAATGTTTACTCTATCAGCTCTAAAATTTTCAAATTTTATTAAAAATTAAAATTTTAGTACACTTTCTAGATAATGCTTCTAATTTGTTTTCGTAATACTTTTACTAATATATCTTTATTACTATTTTCTCAAACTGCATTGAAGTTTTTCAAAAATATTGAACAAATTTCACTTATAATTGTGATTTTTGTAAATTTCAGGTAATTTATTTTAAATTTTGATAGTTAAATATATATATAGTAATATTTATTGGTATTGAGTCCTAAAAGAGCATTTATAATATTTTAGTATGCTATTTTGTTAAAAAGTACTCCGAACGTGTTCGGATACCTTAACTGAATCACAATTTTTCTTAATTTTCATTTATAACGAGAACAATAACTTGGAAAATATTTTAAAAGCTTTGTATGAATAACTTAAGCCTACACATTATTTTTCTTTGCATTTTATCCTAGAATTTTTAAGAATGTATAACACATTTCCTGATACAGACTCGAGTTCCTCCTCGAGTACTTCGAGCTCCAGGTTCGAACATTAGAATTTACACAAACACGAGTAGCTATGCTATTATTTAAAAGCTGCATCTTTTAAAACTATATTAGATCGTGCCAGTTATATATATACGAAAATTATGCATATATATATATATATGCATAATTTTCGTCACTGGCTAAGTCGTGGCTAAGACTTTATACTATCATGATTATAGTTATCTTAGGTTTATAACTATTTTGTGTATATTTCTGAATTGTATATACTTTTCTATTTATGGCTGCAATGCGCCTAAATATAGCGGAATTTCATAAATCACTTTGTTGTTTTTTCATTATAATAAGCGATTTAGCTTGTAGCCTAATTATGAATTCTTAATAGATTCTAATGTGGCTTTTGTCTATAATCTTACCTTTTACTATTTTATTATCTATCATTAATTAAAAATTAATACTTTGCTTTCTTTATTAACGACATGTTTTATTTATGCTATTATTTTTGTAAAATCAAGTTTTTTAGTATTGGTTTTTTATTATTTGTTACAATATTATTAATATCTATTGGCTAGTTATGTCCAATTTATTCACACATTCAATTTTTGTATGTATGTAATTTTTACTGTCTAGTTGATACATTTTTGTTTGTAATACTATTATTTCGTAATTCTATTTTTTAGTATTACTTGAGATGATGTGGGTTATGTTTGCATAACTTTAAACTTACTATCAGTTTTCTTCTTCATATACCTTTTTAATGGATTGGTATTACTTTATATATATAAAGAATTATATAGTATATAAAGTATTATATAGTGTATATATATATAGTAGAACGTCTTTATCCGAATCAATTGGGCCCGGGCAATGTTCGGATACGTGATTGTTCGGATAACCGAAAACCGAATGCGATCCATGCAGTATGTGATACTGGACACTAAACAAATATTGAAAACCATCACATGCGGGAAACTTGCTTGAAGAAAAAGCAAAATAGGTGCAAAATGTCGCAATTTTACCTTGATTGTGGAAAATAATCACTTATTTTTCGCTGCACTACTTTACACCTTCGTTTTTTCAATGCAAAGTCTCTGATTCTCTTCAGCAGCAGTAGTTGAGTTGGACAGCACTCTGATTGTTGTTCGTACCACTCCATAGCTGCCTCTAACACAGGAAACGCGTAAGTGAAGAAGCTTAAAATGCGAATGAAAAGATATTGCCATTAAGGTAAGTATCTAAAATTTTATATGCATGAGTGTCAAGTGACGAAGACGACAACCGAGCTGGTACACCTCTCCTAACTTCCACACCAACGGAAAGATGTTTGAGCTTCGGAAGATTCAACGTGCATCGTCCCCCTACATGATAGGTCTTCGGCGGTACTAGTTTTGAACTCATGACACGCCACGACTCCATTACCTTGACCAAAAGGTTACCGTGGCCCCAACTTATATATGAACACATCCCTTATATTAACATGCCAAAAAAGATGCTAATAAAACTTGGTAGGTTATGATTTAGTTGGTTGTCAAAATGTAGAAATTTATAAATGTATAATATTTTTGGAAAATGCTTTGTGCGGAATTTTAAAAAAAAAATTTATTTTTATTTTTTATGATAAGTTGTAGATTTTAAGTTGGCTTTTCATCCCTTTTGGGAGATTTTATCATATTTACTCTTTTACAATTTGAAATTATTGCTAATATTTTGTTGTATTATATTATTTTTTACCGAGTAGCTAAGGGGAAAGTTTGGTACCATCAAACTAGTTTAACCCTATTTATCCATATCCTATTCAAATTTTTGTTGAACTGTTTTACTCATTTCTTCCTATTGTATATTTATTATGCTTTTTAGTGGTGATTATTTATGTAATGTTTGTATTATTTATTCTTCTTTCCTGCTTTTTGAAGTTTCCTCTATATTTGTAATTTATATATAAAAGCGTGTGTGTGTATGTGGAATTCTAGACTTCATTTAAGTCATTTGGTATTAAGGTGATCTTTTTATCAGAGTGCTGCAGTTGTGAAAAGGATGAGAGGCGCATTTTGGACTGTTACAAAACCCTTCTTTGTTTGCTCCCGAGATCTCTACTTATAAAAATGGTTGATGTAGGATTGCATCATCCTGATTTAAAAAAACTAATCACCCTTAGTTTTTTGAGAGATAAAGTAGTGGTTATTTCCCGGTAGGTTGGTTAAACTAAAAATAATTGATTGTTACGGGAGTCTTGGGGAGGGGGGGGACTCAAGCCCATTATGATTTACAATCCCTCGAGAGAAAATTTTGTTGGATTATTTTAAATGTATATATATATCTTCTCCCTCACAACAATATGAAGCAAATATAATCAAATCTATTAATCTAAAAATTGTAACAAAGTACTTATATACATTAAATTAATGATCAAAAGAGCTGAACTATATGTTTCAAAAATTAAAAAGTTTAAGTTGTTAATGATGTATCTGTAATAATGTCCTGTTAATGACAGACATGATTTATTAGCCTCTTCCCCCCCCTTCGAACTAAGGGCCCAGTTACTGTTTGATTTACTAGATAAAATATTCTATCAAGTCTCCTCAAATTTATTTTTTAAGAGAACATCATTATTATCAGTAAAGTGTTCTAAATGGTAGTTAAACGATAAACAGGAATTTTAAAAATTAGCAAATTACTTTCTATTACAAACAATTATATTTACGTTTGAATGATATTCATTTGATGTTCAATAACTATAAAAATAGTGTATTGAGTACTTTTCGTTTTATGTTACTAAGTTCCAGAAAATTTATTCAATATTTTTCATCTACTGTACTTATTCGAATTTAAGCCGCGCTTTTTTTTCCGTATGTTTATGTTGCTGAAAATTGTGTGCAGCTTAAAATTGAAGACGAAAAAATTCGTTGCAAGATGAAAATTGCACATCATATTGACGGTTTGAACAGTTGCAGGTTTCTTTATATATTTAAAATAGTTTTTAATACTGGGAAAATAAATGAAGTGTTCATTTTTTATTAGTCCACATTTTAAATTCTTTTAATTTCGTAAATATTGAATATTTCAATAAATCTTTTTAGATTATTTTTTAAATTATTCAAAAAAAAAACCGTGATAAGAATTTGAATTGCAGCTTAAAGTAGAATACATATGGTAGTTAAATTATTTTAAGGAATCTTATGGTTTATTAAACCAAGAAGCTCCTAAGACTATCCTTGGAACTTGACCATGATGATGTTCATGTTGTCCTTGTCACTTGACCGAGGTTCAGAATTACGAAGTCCATCGTCAATAACCATAGTTTTGTAGTTTCAAAACGTGACGTTATCGAACACTTTTCTCACTTGTTCAACTTTTTTGTCTCTTCAAAGTTTTAAATTCAAAAAATTTATGTCCTTCGCCAATCGCATCTAACCAACTTCCAACCAACGCAACTTCTCTTTAGAAAATATAATATTTAAAAAACAGTATTTTATGTGTTTCTTGTGGAATATTTCAAGACAGAAATGATATAATTCTAACAAATTTTGAAACATGAAAATAAATACAAAAGCTAAAAAACAGTATATTTTTGCATCACATATTTCAATTAGAACTTTTTTTAAAATCGTTCATATTTTGGGTGCTTTATCTTGATTATTTTGCAATATATGAATGAGAGAATTTGGCATTCTCAGTCGTCTCTCAACCGAAGTCTATGTCTAAGTGAGAAATAACGATTGAAATGATTAGGACAGAAGTAATTGTTGTGATTAATTTAATAAACCCAGTTATTATTAATATTGACCACCTCAATTACACTAGGCTACACCAAAAATATTTCGGGCTCAAAAATAGTTTTTTGTGATGTATTTTGACCCGCTAAACACGAAAGTCATCATAAAAACTTCAGATTAGCTCTTGCTTTAAAGAATCAAAACTCCTCCTTACTAATAGTTGCTGTATTTTCACTCATCTTTACATTCTGTGTGTGATCTTTGCGATGTTCCTTTAAGCGGGAAGATGGAAGAACTTGTCTCAGGATCGATTTTTAACTTCTACAAAAGGCGTGTAACAGCTCCACCTCTGCAGGTGTGTCTTGAGTGTAACCTAGAGCGTCAGAAGAACAAAGAATAGACAATAGCGCACGATTCAAGTAACAAATCCCCACAGATTAAATTAATCAGAAGCGAGTGAACTCCTGAGAGATCTTGACTCTCCAAAGCAGAAAGCAGAGCTTCTGGCATCTGCAGCAATAGAATCTACTCCTACCAGGTGTCAAGGTTACAGAATACAGGACTCGTGAAACGAATCTTCTTCCTATCTATGAGAAGAAAGAACTTGGATTGTATGTATTGATGTATATGGTATAGTAATTTCAAGAGCCATCAGTAAAGATCCAAATAACTAGATGTTGTTTATGAAACTTCCAAGATTATTTTGAAAGCAGTTCTTCACTACGGCAACCTTCTTCCTTTCATTCACGGCAACATTCCGTTCACGTGAAGAATGTGTGGCAAATGTGAAATTACTTCTAGAGTTTATATAATACGAGGATGATAAATGGAAGATCCATGCTGACTTCAAAGTCATTGCTTTACTCATGGGAATGCAGTTAGTCAAAACCAAATGCTGCTGTTTTCTGTGTTTGTGGGACAGTACAGATCAAAATTCGCACTACGTACAAGACACATGGCCGTCTAGAACTCTGAAATACGGTAAGAGAAATGTCTCAAATGACCTCTAGTAAACTCAAATGACATTCTGCTTCAAGAATTTCCCCCCTTCACATTAAGCTGGAATTAATGAAGAACTTTGTGAAATCCATGAGAACAAGGATGAAGAGGCTTTTCAATACTTTAGATCAGAATTCTCACATTGAGTGATGCAAAGATCAAGGAGGAAATCATCGTGGTCCCTCAAATACGTAAAATCATGATTTTGATCATTTGATCAAATTCTGGAAGGAAAGAGAAAGTAGCCTGGGAAACCTTTAAAAGTGTGGTATGAGGATTTCTAGGCAGAAGAAAAAAGATGAGAACTATCAACAGTTGTCGAACGAACTACAAAAGTTCCATGACCTATGATGCATATGCCTCTAAAGATCCATTTTTTACATTCCCATCTTGATGTTTTCCCTAAGAACTGTTTAGCTGTAATCGATGGACTCGGTGAAAGGTTTCATCAAGATATCGCAGCAATGGGACGTAGATATCAGGGTCGTTGGGATGAGCCAATGCTTGCAGACCACTATTGGATAGTTATAAGGGATACTCAGGCTTCGACATACAAGAGGCGATCCAAAAGGAAATGTTCACAGGAAATAAACTAAAAAATACTACCGATTTCTTATATGAACCCTGTTTCTTGAAGCATGACTTATTGTATCGAATTTATTTGATAGTAATGTTTTGTTCTTCAAACTTACCCATAAAGAGATAGATGGGGTGTTGTATGTCTTAAAAAAAGAGCTATAAATAAATTTCATTTACATATTCGTTTTTTTAACCCAAAATTAGTAATAATAAGCTATTTAAAACTAGGCAACAAATAAAAAGTTATTTTTGTTGCCTAGTGTTGTTATTGGTAATGTCGGTTATTATTAATAAGAACTGAGATAATCATTCACCATAACTAATGAATTGCATTGACTGTAACATAAATACATTTAATTGTCTTGGCATGTGAGAAATTAAATACAAAATATAGCAGTGGCTTTGCGAGAAGAAAATTTTGAAGCAATATACTTAAGGAAATAATCCAATTTTTTCGTAATTTTTCAATATATGTGTCCAATTTTTCATGCAGTAATTAAAAATCACATGAGGAATTTTGTTAGAAAAATTGGTAAAGTCATTTTTCGTAGTCCAGTTATCAGTTTGAATTTTTTTTTTAGACTTAAAGTATGTTGATTTTTAAACGTATGCATATTTAGTATGCCCGCCACCAACTTCAATATGAACAACTCATTTGTTACAAACCATTCGCATTTTTGTGTGTGTGTGTGAATGAATTTGTGGAAAAAATATTATTGAAATAATATATAATTATATCCATCATAAACAATTAGTAAATGCGCTACATCTCCTGTTATCACACAGGAAAATAAACGAAATCTGTTACATAAATATATTTTTTCAACAGTGAAGTTTCACTGAATTATAATTTTTATAAGTGTAATATTTGTATGATAATTAATAATAATTTTGAGTACATAATTTTTTTAGAGTATTTAAACTCTTTTTCTCAGTTTTTTTTTTTTTATTTCAAGTATTTTACAGCAATAGAAGTTAGTGCATGTGCTGAAAAAAATAGAATTATGATGGTGATAAAATTTGAAAAAAGTTAAAAATTTCATTGTGAATAATATTTTTCAGTTCCTACAAATTAATTTCAGGCTAAAATTTTTCGATGATTTAATTCCTGTTTTTTTTTTTTTTTTTTTTGTTTTTTTGTTTCTGATGTATATTAAAAAGGTATCAGACAAATCTCTATACAACTATTTAATTTTCACTAGGTATTAATTCAATTTTCTTACATTAATATATTTAGTAGAAAATAATTCTGACAGATGGCAGCACGACTAAGTTGACTGGCATTGGAAACTGTACAAAAGTATTAAATGCTACAACTATAATTTCTATCCGAAATTGTATTGTTTACATGTATTATTTTTCAAAAAATTTCCTAAAACAGAAAAAAATAAAAATCTTTGTTAAAATTATTTTGTAAAGAGAAATAAGGAACAGTTTTTAAATTTTATTGTTTTATATTTTATGTAACATAATATTAAAAAGTGTTTACAGAGAACATCTGTGAATGAAACGGCAATGAATGTTTCATTCTTGAATTTTTAAAATTACTATAGTCTTTTCCCCTCTATATCAGACTCTATTTATTCAATTATAGAGATTAACATAAAAATTAAGCTATAATAACTTATTATTGAATTTTCAAAATCTTCTACTAGATGGCGACATGAGTAACGCTCATTCTTTATACATGTGATTCATAAAGTTGTTTTTATTTTATAAAAATGTCTTAAAAAATGCAGTTTCCTCTTTAATTTTAAATGCATTAGAGTCATTGATATCTACAAATATAATTTCGGTCTGTATCAAATCAGACAGAACATTAGAATTTTAAGAAAGCTTTTTCCCCAGTAAAACAAAGATTTTCAATCTTTTAGTTTTCCTGGACCTTTAATGAAAGAAGAAACATAAATTTATACCCCACATAAAATATACTCAACTTATGATAGCAGGAGAGTGAAAAAAAAATAAAGCTTTTTGATTACTTAAATGCTGATATTTTTTCGTTATGTGCATTTTGCGTTTCTTTAGACACAAAGATGAAATTAACGAGATAGTTGATGCATTTTTCTGAAACTTTATTGATTCGATAGAAGGTGTTGGTTGCACTCAAAATGTTTATGGCATGTTTGATTCTAATTTATTCTCGAATACTTCATTATGGAAAATACCTGCTCAAAAAGGCAAGTTTTTAAAACAGTGATGAAATAAAGAGTATCCAGTTAAGAGATTTTATAAATCTAGCCACGAGGTATGATCGAAGTTTACTTTAAAAGGTCTGTCAAATTGTACCTTGAGTTCGAAAATTAGGGGTAATATGATTAATTTGTCTGAAAAAGGGGCGTCGCAAATGTTTCGTGACTAAATTTCTGACATTTTAGAAATTTGTGTAATCTATTCTTGAATTTCAATATAATATTAATAAAACAAAGCAAGACGCATATTTTTCCTTCTTCTCCAGACCTTGCTTTATCAGCATGTCCAAATGCAAAAAATATTATTTAATTAAAAATCCTCATATTTTTAATTTTTTTGCTTTGCTTGTGTTAAGTATTAAAAACATCACATTGATTTATTGTTTTCTTGTCAAAGACTAGCATTCACATATTTAAAGGAGCAATCAAATATATTAAAACAAGTTCTAACCCTTTTAATCAGTTTTCACTAACAAACTGTGGTACAGAACATGATTGATTTTACTCTGTTAGAAATAAAGAGTTTTTAATTTTCTTTAAATCAGTACACCCAAGATGTATAAATATTGTCCGCATAGTAAGCAACTATAAATTTAAGGAATCCTAAAAATTGCGATGATCCCGTTCCTTATCAAATTTTCAACTCAGGTGACCATCAAGAAGGCCTTATTTTTATATTATTATTATTCAAATAAATTTTTATGAACTATTCATAATCGATTCTTATTCATAAATCGCATTCATTTATTGATTCTTTTTTATATATCGATTCTTATTCATAAATTGAATTCATACATTGATTCTTATTTATATATCGATTCTTATTTATACCTCGATTCTTATTCATACCTCGATTCTTATTCATACCTCGATTCTTATTCATAATTCGATTCTTATTTAAAATTCGATTCTTATTTAAAATTCGATTCTTATTCATACTTCGATTCTTATTCATATATCGATTGTTATTCATATTACATGTATTGACGTAACGTACAACCCCACAACCTTCGCATCTCGGGGAGACCCAGGACTCTAGGGGGACTAAAGTCTATGTTATGTTATGGTTTTGCAATCCCTTGTAAATTCCGGTATGGGGCCCAAAACCCAACTTTGCAGATGGGCTCTAATATTCCCCTTTTCGCCACTGATTGTATTCATATATCGACTCTTATAATAATCTATGAGTATTCAGAAATCCGAAAAAATTGAAAAATAGATCAAATTTGTGAGCATTTAAAAATTTTTTGAAGTTTTCATTTTAGTCTGAGACCATTCAGAATATTTCTTCTTAATTTGACTTTCTAATTGGTATATTTTGGGGCTAAGCGAGTTTGATGTTGTAATGAATTAACAACACCTTAGACAACAAGTGGTGAAGAGCGTGGTAGCCCAAATATGCCAAGATAGAGAGTAAAGTACTTTTTTTTCATTCCAAAAATAAGCACATATCATTAATTGTTTAAAATATAAATATGAAGCTTCACCACTATTTTTACCATCTGGATATTTCATGTTAACAACCTTCATACTCTTTAACCAATGGATTCTTCATGGAGTAAACCTTTTTTGGCCTGTAATTTCCAAAATTGCTACCATTAAAAAACATTCAATTACATACTGCGGCAAGTATTTAATATAAAACAAAATTAAATTGCATGTATTGCTAATATAAGATCTATAAAAGTTACAAGTCATAAAACTGTTCGTAAAAATTTAAGTTCATTGAAGGAAAAATTAATAATAATGAAACATACACACAAAAAAAAATTATAGAATTGCTACAAAAGTTAGAAAATGCAAACTATTAGAATTATCGAGGCCATCATTCAAATAGAGGCCAAGAAACGCCATTTTTACTCCGAGGAAAGGCGTATATAAGAAGTAGTATAAACGTACTTCGCAAAAAGTATGCTGCATTTTGAATGCTTTAAAGCAGTGCTCCTCAACTTTTTTATCGCTGCCGATCGGTTAACATTTGAAAATTTTACCTCAGCCCACTGAGATGAAGAAGACGTTGATTGTTTATATTTTAGATTGTTTTGATTGAATAATTTTAATTGACTTCAGAATATAAAAAAATACAGTTTACACCAAAAAATGAATGTAGAGTAATTTAACACGGACTATAAAGTGACTTCCATAAAAACGTCACATAAACCCGAGAGAAATACATCACAGTAAATAAAATAGAAATAATTTCAGTTCCTTGTGCGGCCATTTGATCCACGGGCCAGTACCAGCCAGCGTCCCGGGATTGGGTACCACTGTTGCAGAGGATTGATTGAAGGTTGCTTTCTAAAGAATATATAGTGCTGTAAGAGCAACTAATGGTGTTTAAACGTGATTGCATGATGAGTCTCGGAGTGTAGACATTCATATCGTGAAATCTGCACTCATGCATGACGCAAAGCCAGGACATTGCTGCTTGTGTGTAAGAGATCGGTCATTGAAAATTTCAACAAGTTGGACACTCAACAGCAAGTCACGTAATATCACCACGTTATATTGATAGGTATTTCACACGAATGGCGATGGCAAGCTCTACTGCAGGGGTCGGCAATTAGGGATTGCAATATCGAACCAAAGTTTAACACCGGTATTCAGTATTTTTTAGATCTTAATACCGGGATACCGGTTTTAATACCGGTAGTAGAAGTCTTAGGAAAATAAAGAAAATACAGGTGTTTCTTTGCTTTATTTGCAAATTTATTAGAGAGTGTAAATATGACAAAAATTAATTTGTTATTTTAAAATTATAACAGCACGCCACAGCTAAAAGGTTGCCGACCCCTGTTCAACAGCATCAGTTCGTGAGTTGGCCTAATATATGAGCATATCCACAGGTCTTCCCATCGGGTTGTTGACATCTGTTACACTGTGGACTAAATGCAAGGATTTCTATGAGCCGAATTCTCTTTCCTGTGGAATCACCCACACTTAGAGTTGCAGAAGGCTCATCAGTACAGACAATGGCGAACTGATTAGCATTATATCATCTTTCCAGAAAAGTTCCCAACGAATTAGAACTATGATGGTATGCGAGAAGCTGTCGGACATTATATAGAGGTGAACATCTATTCCCGTATTGTCTTGTTTAGCGTCATACTGGACGAAACATACTGGTGTTATACTGGGAGGTTTTATTGCTATCATAGTAGATTCTACTATCTCTCCAAATTAGGGAGATGCTTACATAGTGCAAGTTATGGAGACTAAGATTCTATGTCTTCTTGAAGTACATTCACAGAGCTGTATTTTAGTAAGACTGTGCCAGTTCACAACTTACGTCAACTTTTTCCATTGTCTACATATTTCCTAGATTTTTAACCTTTTTGAGCATGTATAGGAGTATATTGCTTTGGTGATTCACTCGGGTCATTTTTTGAGTAGAGAGAACGAATGAACTTAGGCATCTGATAGAAGCCTTCTGGAATGCCATTCCTCAAAATGACATTCATAATCTGTATGATCCAATGCCAGTCTATCATCGCTGCGCGTATTAGCTTCCCATTATATCGAGTTTCGGTATTATTTTTGTTTTATTAATCCGTAAATATGCCCTCTTATTCAATACGTTTCATTCCTATCTGATGATTATTTCATAGTT
>BMAO01039617.1:0-30964 GCA_019973975.1 Trichonephila clavata
GCCGGTAGCTCTTAAGAGGCTAAAGTCGTATAGTAGCATTAGCGTCAAAGTACAGTATTATTGAATTCCAATACATTTTTATTGTATGAGGGGGGCGCGATGAAAATTAAGTCTGAATATTGGGTCGGGAATATTGAAAATTTGAGAAGCACTGGAGTATAAAGAATAAATCTTTTTTCAGTTACCTCAAAGAAAATCGCATTTAAAGTTGCGGAACTCATTATAAAAATTTTCCCTATTTAAAAAAAATATCGTAAAATCTGCTTAGTAAGGTACCTGACTGTCAATTGTCTGTTTTCAGATTGTAAACTAAAGTCGTTTTCAATCAGTTTTTTATTCTGTGTTTATTTATATTTTTTATATATAAATATAACACGATATTGTCATACATATCCTGCCTTTACATTTATTAATCTTTTTTTTTTAATATTTCAAATAACATTTCCTTATTTTATAAAACAGAGGCATGGAGATAGTACTAAAATTTCATTAACTAAATAAAATTTAAATGTATTTTTCGTCAGATGATACACATTTTTGAAAAGCATGTAACAAAACTTAAATCTTATATTTATAATGTGTCGTTATTTTTACGCAGAGAATTGAATACAATTTCTATTTGTATTTAATATAATTTCTTCTTTACAAGTTTCAAAATAAATACACATGTAGGGTTGAATATTATATTTAATTAATTGTAAGAATTATTTGATATAAAGTATTTTGCAAAATACAAATATGAAAAGGGCGGGGGGGGGGTTGATGAATAAGTTTATGCAATGGAAATATTTGTGTGTAGAAATTTAATGGCAGATCTTCATTATTAATGGAAAATTAAATAAAAATTTTCCAATTATTTCCAAATTATCGAACTCTTGTGGCGAGTTGACTCAAAATTACATCATCCTCCGAATCAGATCGAGTACAGTGCTAAGATTATATTAAGAGAATCTTCTTTAATAATGTTATTATAGAATATTCTCAAAATTTCTTTGATAAAAATGTAATCTGAGGGCTTAAAGAGAAAGCTTTCGTCTTTTTAAAATTTCGCTCACGTGTTTTGCTGCCTGTACGTTTTGCAATTGTTTTCTTGCATAATGTTACCCGTCTCTATAGAATCATTAGAAACAAAAAATAAATATTTTCATGAAGCCTTCCTGTGAATGTCTTCATCCACAACAACATCCAAAAATATATAGAAAAACTAGCGATCTTCTCTCAGATATGTAGTATCTGTCCACGCTTGTTGGCGCCTCAGTGACTCTTGCCCATAACTGTAACTGTCATTAAGACAGACATGTTGAAAAGAGATCGGTAAACGATGATGTAACGCGATGGACATTTTCGGTGTCAATTCTTAAACTAATGTTAGGAGCAACAACCGAGTCCTTCTTATTATTCCTTTTTGTTATTTATTTTTTAATTGTTTGTGTAGCCACCTTCTTTTAATGAGTACTGTAATATCTGGCGTATAACACGAACTTCTAGCACAAAAATAAGGTCGAAATTTACGGGGCGTGTTATATGCCGGGTATGAAAAGGATAGCTTCCAAAATAAAGGGAGAAAAAAATGAGTATACGAAAATTAGATTTCTATGTAGATCGGAATGCTGCTTATTTTAAAGAAATGGCGTACCGAAATGATTGTAGTCCTATAAGTACACTATTTTTTTTTAAATCTTGGTTTAATACTTCGGGGTGATAATTAATGGCTAAAAAAATGATTAAATTGAGCACATATCTTTCAGGAACCTTCATAAAATGGGGGTGCGCGATCCGGTGAATATACTTAAAAATTAAAAAAATGCAGTTGAAAGTATAGGAGTGCGATGAACGCCGGATTTTAAGGTAAATGTTTTTAAATAGAAACTGTGCATTCGTTTTCATTTTTAACTCGGAAAAGGGGTAAACCCTCATACTATATATATATATGTGTGTGTGTGTGTGTGTGTGTGTGTGTGTGTGTGTTTAGTATAAAATATGAAAAAAGGAGCAGAAAAAATAAGTTTCATGTGATATGTTGAATACTAAATGAAGAATTTTGGTATTAAATTGTGGATGAAATATAATTAATGCATGACTGAAAATTGTGTAAAAAAGACAAAATAATTACACTGCGTGTGGTCACCGTAAATGCAACACCAAAAAAGACAAGGGATAGCACAACAAAATTTATTTTGTAGATAACATGCTGACCAAGTATCAAATGATTAAATTTATAGATTTCTGTGAAGTGTGTTTCCTGCCAGAATCAGTAGTCAGAGTAGCCGCCATTGTTGGAGATCACCGCTGCCCCACGCCTCGGCATTGATTCAAAGAGACTTTGGATGTGTTCTTGGGGTACAGCAGACCAAGCAGCTTCCACACGTTGCCAAAGGTGATCTGGTGTGGCAGCTGGAGGTGTTATCTGGGTCATCGTTGAGCAACCATGGACCACATGTTTCTATCGGCGACAGATCCGGAGAGCGAGCCGCCAGGGAAGCAATTCAATCTGGTGATTGACGAAGAACCTTTGGACAATGCGTGCCACGTGTGGTCGCGCATTATCCTGTTGAAATATGGCTGTGGCCAAGCCCTGAAGGTAAGGAAGGACAACTGGCCCCAACACCTCGGGGATGTAGCGCTGGCTGTTTAAAGTACGACAATGTGTACTACAGGAGTGCGAGAGTGATATCCAAAACCGCCCCATACCATAATACCCGGTGCAGGAACAGTGTGGCGGTGCATATGCTATATTTATATGCTTGAATTTCTGTTTTCTTTTTTAATTATTTTTTCCTAAAGAAGTAGTTTTAATTGGTCAAAATCTAACTTGCTTGATGAATATAAACGTGAATAAATATAAAAATACATCTCGTGAATAAAAAGTAAAATAACTGGCTATATAAGTTTTTAAAGGGTAAAAATATAATCTTTTGGGATTAGTACGCGGAAAAATAGTTTTATTCAGAGATCACGGCATAGAAAATTTCAAAATGCTTGACCTATAAAATATTTTGCTGTAGTCTTAAACAAAATTTGTGCTTTAATGAATTGAATTGCATCATTGAAGAACGATATGTCTACGAAAAGAGCTAAATTTTAATCAAAAGTTTAATGATAAACTGTACTCTTACTAGCCCCCTTTATTTCAAAAATGAAATACGAATTTTTCTTTTTCTCACATGATAAACAAGTATAAGAATGTAATTTATTTTTCTCTTTGCATTTTGTTATTGTATTTAAATTAAATGAGATCAAAATATAACGAACACGAAACAAAATTATTTTCAAAGTTTAATCAAAACGCAAGTTAAAAATGTCTTGATAACGAATAAGTAGATAAAACAATTTTTACATTGATAATGAAAAAGGGGAATTCAATATCAGAAAAGCTAAATTTAAAAATGTGGCTACTAACATGAATTACTCTTGGTGTTATTTTTTACCCTCACTTTAATTTACGTAATGTCGTCAAAATTTCAGACACTAAATATATATTTCACTATTACCGCAGTTGAATATAATTGATTTTACTGCTAATTACTCAGAAAATTTTTCATTTAATCGGCTAGTTAAGCAATAAATAACCTGAGTTAATTAACTTCTAAATTGAATTCTCTACTGATGGATTTTAACATTCTTGAAAAATTAAGCAGATAATGAATAGTCAAAATAACCTATTTTCTCTTCCGAACATTACTTGTAGTGACATTTATCGATGATTGTTAAAAGTCCATTATGAGAATTCCTAACACAAATGATTATAAAATATAATTAATTTAAGCATCCATTACTTTTAATCTATTTTATCTTTAATTAAATTTTTAATCCTTTGACTACTGTACTTTAAGTTTAATGATTAAAATATATTATGATGTTCAAAATAAAGGGAGTTTTTTATATTTACCCAAACTTCTCGAACAGAACTATATACACAGAAGGTCTTACTGATTATTTTAAACAAGGACTTTAAATCATAGGACTGATTACGTACACGTTGATCTGTGTATTTAGAGGAAAATGACTTATAGGAAAAGAGACTTCAAATATAGACAATGCGATTCTTAGTCTTTTTTATACAAATAATAATAAATTTGAGTTAATCCAGTCTCTTCCATTATGCCATTCCCCACTTCTTCCATGACATGCTATATATTACAGGTTTCAAGTATTTTTGAATTTTTGCTCTTATGTATCAGCAGTTTTGAATTAATGATTTTAATGTTAATCGTACGACGTACACAGTTTTACTTAACTTTTTAAATCTAAATCAATGCTTTTCAAATTTTCAATATTTGCGACCCAATTTAAATCTTAATTTTCACCGCAACCCCCTCCATACAATTGCAATGTATTGAATCCTATAATAATGTACTTTGACTCCAAAGCGATAAAAACCTTATTATATATAAACTGTACAAATTACAAAAAAAGCAGGGTTTCTCAAAGTGTGGGGCGTGAAAACTCTACGAGGGGAGAGAGAGTATATTGAAAAAACGTATGTAAAAGATTATTTTTAAAAAATTGTTAATTTTTTGAAGGTAAAGAAACGAAATACATTCTGTCATAATAAAAAAAATAAAATACCAACATTTACATTGATGTAATAAACTTATAAATGTATCAGTACTGCTCAATGTATTTCATAATGAATTTAACAATCCTATAAGAACAAGTTTAATAATTACCACTGACCCCGTGAGCTTGTTATATGTAATTTTTTTCCAAATATTGAAACGAAAATTAGATCTGACGGGTCCCAGCAAAAATTGCTTATACCCAGTGTCCCTGAAGAACGGGTGAAAAAGAAAGATCTTTAGACGAAAAAAACGCCTTCCTCAGGGAGGCAGAATGTGAGATTTCAAAATATTAACAATTATCCTGATAATTTATACGGTTTATAATTAAACCCTTGACTGCCGATGAAAAATTATGGGATTCGCTCCACTATGCCACTCTTTTCCAAGAAAACGCGCGTAATGTATTTAGGGGGGGAGGGGTAAGAAAAGGAATAAAGAAGCAAATCCTCTGAAAAAATGAATCCTTCGCAAACACTGTGTGTTTCAAAATCCTTTTATTGCATTCCAAATCCTTCGGAATAATTTTGTGGATGGCAGTGTACAGTAAAGATCGTACTTCGGAAAGACGTATAAGACGGGGCAATTAAAGTTTTGGCTCAGCGAGACGTTTGTATAAGCCGGAGACACTTAAGAGATTAAAGTCATATTGTTGGTATAGCGTGGAAGTATGGTATTATATTGAATTCAATATATTGTTATTGTATGAAGGGGGGGGGTGATGAAAGTTATGATTGAATTTGGGTCGCAAATATTGAAAATTTGAGAAGAACTGCAATAAATATTAAATGTTGTATGCGTTACTTTTAAGTAATACATATTTTAAGTATTACGTTACTACTCTTACTAATCTAATTTTTAAATTGTAACATAATGCAATATATCTTTTTAATTAAAAAAATTACCAAGGACACCAGGAGCCATGATACAGAAAGGCTCTCAACTGCCAAAAAAGAAATATTCAGAGATTTCACGTCAAGTGGCTAAATCAAGAAGCAAACTTAGTAATAACTCACTCATTGAATTTTGGGCAGGGATCGAGGATGAATTTTCTGCACTGAAAACGAAAGTATTTGGTATGCAGACCTTTACCATTTCCGCAATATTAATATAATTATTAAACTTAATTTTTTTTGATAAATTAATTATCGAATACATTGTGTGGTTCTGAAACATTTGTTTGTATACTATATCAGTGTAAATGTGCATTTTATTTTTTATTATGTCAATGTGTTTTGTATTTTCCTTCCCTTCAGTACATTATTAACTCTTTTTAAATCTTTTATTTTCAACTGTTCTACGTATATGCTCGTGCACCCCACGTTAGATTATCGCGCACCCCTAAAAGGACACACCCCGCTTTTTGAGAACCGTTGATTTAAATCATTATATTTAGTTGTGAAAAGTACATTGCAATCAAAAGTGCAAAGGGATATGAAAGTTTATATCAGATATTTTCCTCCAAACTAAATATTCTTAATACTTTTTTCAAGATTCGTATGCCCCCCCCCCCGACGGAAAAAAATATTTTGACTTAATAACAGTATAAAATAACATATCTTAAAGAAATATTTGTTATTTTTTTGTTATTTTTGATGCATTAATGACACCTTCAAATAAGTGAAATAAATCTATGTTCAGGAATTAGATAACCATATATTTCAAATATAAGCAGAATCATGTATAAGCTGAGGGAATTTTTTCGTCAAACATTTACTCAAAGTTCAAAATGCGTATCAAAGTCAGACTGCAATAGTCTTAATAATTTTTAAATATGTGTAACATGAGGGGAAACATTTTACCTAGAGAGTACAAAAAATTGAATTTTTTCCAATGAAATTGGTGAAACGTAAGACTCCATTGCCTCTAATTTTAATTCTGGTAATACTTTCAGAAGTTAACATACTTTCACCGTTCATTTGTTATCTTGTGCAGTATTTTGTCTGGTTAAATATTCTGTGCCATTTTTTAGCAAGAAATGATAGGAGAAATAATTAGTATACGGTAAGTGATCGTCGATGTACATTTCTGGTTCTTAAGGAAAAGTCACCGCATGAATAACAATGCAATATGAGTTTAAACTTCCTAGTGAGGGAATGTAATTTCTAAAAACTGAAGTAAAACACAGATTCGGACACAAACCTTGAATGACTCGTTACCCTTTTTTTCTTTCAAAGTTATCATTCCCCAAAAGTTAAAAGATCAAAAGTGAATGCTCATGACTAAACAAAAATGTAAAAATTAGTGTGGGGGGGTCATTTTTCGTAAACTACATCTTTTCTAGATAAGCCGACTCGGAAAAATCGACCTCTTTTTCTTAACTTAAAAAAAAAAAATTAATGGCAGTTATAGAGACTGCCGATAGAAGTGAAAACTTAGAACTTATAATATTAAAATTTGAAATTTCATAATGTTTGAATTAAAATTATCAGCATCTATCTAGTTTTCAGAACTGTTGACACTCCGAGCAACAACTTAATGCATGTTTATATGGTTTTTTATTATTCAAATATATTACTGGCTATACAAGATCATGACAAAATATAAATACAATTCAATTGAAATAAGAATTAATATACAATCATATTATTTATGGATAATATTTGTATTTACTTAGATTTCAATGTACTTGATCTTTAATATTATTTTAATTGTTTGCATCATCGTCATCATTAATTTGAACAATACTTAGACTTTTTTACGTTCAATTATTTCATTTTGTTCTAAAAAAGATAGCATCACGTAAAAACCACATCGATCGTTATTTTATATTTTGTAGTACTGAGTTTTTTCGAACATTGGACATATTTAAATTAAGTGTTTCATTTAGAAAATCTATTAGTGGTAGATTTTTTTCATCTGCAATGTTAATATTGAAGTCTCCACTTAAAATCTTCGGTACATCATCCTATATTTCGCCAAATCTTTTTTCGAGTATTCAGAACCTTCTTTTGTATAAATCATCAAATTTTCGAATAAAAATGTTGTATCTGTCTCATAGATTTCCAGGCGAAATATAAACGGCAACCATTAATATGTATTGCCCATTCTTGAATCGCAACGAGCAATGCACAGTATAAACACATTGAACTTTTCACTAAATCCATTGAATTTCACTTATAAGATATACACAGCACTATACATCAGCTAGCTGTATAGCTACTGGTATACTGCTGTAAGCTTGTCGGTGAAGCGAACGCACGAGATTTCTCTCATCCAAAAAGCGTCTAAGCGAACAGCACACTGCGCATGCGCAAATCAGAGCATGTCGGTGACGCGAAAAGACTTTCCCCTACCAAAGAGTCCCCAACGCCCCCCTTTCTTTTCCCCTAGCTAAAGAAATTTTCACTTCAAAAATTAAAAAATTCTCGACATACATGGAAATATACTATGACAAGTCAATATTTAAGAAGATAGAATTTCACAGGTGTAACAATTGCTGCTAAATAAAAATACCTGGTAATAATCTAAAAAAAATCTAATAATCTGGTAATGATCTAATATAACACTTCTTAACAACGTGTGATACACACAATTCTTATTCACATTCTCACCAATTAACAAATTCCTTTCAGTTTCTTTTCCATCCGCGTAAGCACACACACTGAAAACACTTATAATTATTAAAGTAATGACAAGCAAATTTAGACGCTTAACATTCTGATGGTTTTTATTCTTAAGTCATTGGTATGTTTTAGGAAATTTAACAAGCTTTTTTTAAAGTAATTCTCAGTTTTTTTCGTACTCGGCTTTTAGCCAGAGAAGTATCTGCGGTACCCTACCGGTCAAGGTCATGAACTCGCGACTGGTGTGTCATGAGTTCGAACCTATTACCCCTAAACAACCATAGTGAATAGGGGGCCTTTGCACGTTAATCTCTCGAGGCGCAAATGTCTTCATGTTGGTGAGATGTGTAAGTAGGGAAAAAAGGGCAGCTCTGGTGTCATCCTCTTCGCTTGACCTTAGTACGAAATTATGAGGCCCGCCGCCAATAGCGCTCTTGCTCCTTTGTTAGACGACGTTAATATAACTCACACTCTCATTTAGCCATACTAAATACCTTAGTTCAAGATAAGATACCTATATTAATAACAAGTGCCATACCTTATACACTGAAAATAATATTTTTCATAATATTCTTTTCATTTTCTTTTCTGTAAACTAATAACAGTGTTTTTAACTGAAAAATAAAGATTTTACTGACATTAATTTAAATTTTAATAGAAAATTATTTATCACATTGGAATTTTAATATTATTGTGACTAAAGAATTTTTTCAAATATTTGGCGTATTCTAAAAATAAAAAACTTAGTCTCGTTATGATTTTACATTAATCAAACAGCAGGATTATTGAAACATTTTAAAATAGCCATAATTCTTAATTATTCATTTAATTTCAGGATTGAGTGTTTTAGAATATCGATATCGATGTCTATCCCTACGTGCGCATTCATTAAGCTAATTGATTTTATAATTACAGTTAAATAATACGAAAGTCATTTATTTAATCATTAGTCTTCATTAGTTCTATATTTTGTTCTTTGAAAAAATTTAGAGCAACGAAAGAGACATTTTCCATTTCAAATTATTATAAATTAATAAAGCGTCCGTAAGTTTCTAATTGTACTTGCATGCATCAATATTCTTATTTTAATGATAAAAATATTATTGATTTTATATTGTGTATTTGGAGGTTAAGAAGAACCTCATGAAGTTTTTGCAAAAAGAAGCCAAATCATAATTATTACAAATGCATTAATTTAAACCCACGTGAAAATTTTTTTTTTTTAATTTTATGATTCTAGCCCTGGGCATAGCCCTCGTTTTGCTTTAGTGCGATGTAACCTAAAATCAAAATAAAATCAAACCAATGTATTGAGTTTTAAATATAGCCACCAAAAAACTCTGGCTGGCTTTTTGGTTGAGTCGTCAGTTCAAGTTTTTATTTTATTAAAGGCCCTTCAAATAGCAGGGATCGAACACACTTTAAATCTGTCAGGTTCAAAATTCCTCACATTAGAGTGAATTTTTTGATTTTTCAGTAATATCTCTCTCTAAAATAAAGGATTACGTTAGTATGGAAGAAAGGAAAATAATGGTTCCAGGATAGATGCCATCTTTCTCCCCTGATCATATTTAAACAGCATATCTGTCGCCAAGATCCATTGTAAAATCAATTAAATTAATATATTTGTATTTACAAATGAGAAATAAACATCTGAATTACAATTTGAAATGATTGTGTTTTATACATTGCAAAAACTGATGTTTATAGCTTGAATGGTGTATCGCAAAATTTGTAAATAATCTTTTTTCTCTTTAACTTTCGGTAATTTTTCAAACAGTTTGAAGAATTGTTTACGAATTTTTATTGCACATTTTCTTTGCCAGTCTGTTTTCAGGTCCTGGTTGGTTCTAGAAGGGGAACGCGAGTTGTAATTGCTTTACCAAGAGGTCTCAAAATATGCTCTGGGAGCAAAATTTGTAAACGAGGCTGACCAATCGATCTGGTGAATATTCTCATTTTCTAGAAAGTCATTGGCTATATGGATCCTATGTTGAAGAGTGCTAATGACCATAAAAATTAAATCAGACATAATTGCACGCCAAAAAAGGGGAATATTTCTATTCTTCCAAGATCTAAAATTTCCTTCCCTTCCTTACAGCAATCACAGAGTGTCTGTCGAAGACATGGAGCCCCACCCAACACAAACTCCCAATCATCAAATCTCCTGTGTTGCTAAAACCGCTCTTCTTGCATACTTTTCTCATGTAGATTTCTGGAAACAGTAATCCTGGAAATCCGTTTTCCTCTGTCCACAAGGAGTTCTTTTGATATCAGAGAATAAGTTACTTTTCTTAATGCCTTTTTGTAATTTGGCAAATTTCGAGCTCCAGTATTCATTGTGTCTCTACAACGATCTCGTCCGCATGCTTTATATTGAAGAATCCTCTCTCATAATGTTACCTTCGTATATTGTACATAACGCTAGTAGTTACAATAAATTTTTTAGCATCTTCACTAAAGACCGCTTTGTGTGATTCAAGTGCTGCGACAATTTATTACCTCAGCATCATAAAGACCCCAGTGTATAGTGAAATTAAACTTAATAATTAAAAATTATTAAAGGTTCAATATTTGGTTAAGATCGATAAAATTGATTATAATTGATTTAAGTCGGTCAAAGATTTTATAGGAATGTTCTTAGAAAAATCTAAACTAGAAACTCATTAATAAACTGTGCTCTTCCCTGCAAAGATTCAAAAATCTGAGAGGCTCCCTGTTAGCATGCTGCAGTATGCACATGACAACATGAGAAAATGTACTCTTGACTCTCATTTATAAATTCTATATTTAATTTCTTTTTTGTGGTATATCAATAGAATGTCCTGGATTTCGATTACCCTAAAACGTCCACCGTTGACGATTACCCTAAATCGTCCAAGATGACGAGCTCGTCATCTTGCCCCGTGTTTCGGATCGTCATCTTGCCCCAGACTGTCTAAAAATATTCATTCTCATTACCATGAAGGAAGGCAATTAATTGACATTTATTTATGGTAATAGGTAGTATTTAAACCATGTTACTGACAAATGTTAAAGAGAAACGTTATATCTTACCTGCATTTGTAGCAGAGCTTATTTACACATGCAATAAAAGTTATATCGTGGCAGCAAAAAACAATCAAAGCTTCACAACTAACACAAAAAGGGCGATTTCAGCGTGTCTATACTATTGTTTAACGAAAGACCAAAAGCAGAGCCAGTAGTGTTCATTTGATGCTGCTACCTAGTGGAATACGGAAAAATATTAAGACATTCGTCATCTTGCCCCACTCGTCATCTTGCCCCGGTCTCCCCTATGTGCCAAATTTAAATCCATAGCATTAATAATTTAAGAACGGAAAGTTTTTTTATACACTGTTTTATCTTCCGCAACCTCTACCGAAAAGGCGATTTCTGGAAACCTCATTCTTAGTGGATCTCTGCTAAACAAAATGAATTTGTTTTCTGAATATCAAGTCTGTAAGTCTAAAAGTTCCTGAGATCTTATGATGAGTGAGGTAGTAAGTCACTTCTTAACTCGATTTTATAAATTTCTCTTGTATGTAACGGAATCTTAGAATTCGATTTTTACCCACTTTAAAAGATCGGATTAATTCGAAATTTTGCACACTTGTCAAGGACCAATGACAGTATATATTTTCATAATTTTGTTCCATTGTCCTTATCAGGATCGTCAGAAATAACGATAATCAGATTTGGTGACCATTCCATATACCACTTCTAGATTTGGCAACTTATTGCATATACATTTTAAAATTTGGCGACTGATTCCATATGGCATTTTTACATTTGGCGACTAATACAATATACTATTTCCAGATTTGGCAACTAGAAGAATAAGGTGTAACCCTAAAGCAAGTGTTTTTAATTTAAAGCTAATTATATGCAAGTGTGAATTACACTTGTGGTTATTACAAATAAAACAAACAAAAAAATGTTCTTTATGTGAGAAAGTGGAGGGTGGGTGTGTGTTAGCAATTCTTTACCATAATATAAACATTTTTTTGAAAATGAAAATTAAAAGAAAAGGCTCGTGCATGTGAAAAAAAAATTATCTTCAAACTGGTAAATATTTTTTGTTTTTATAAAGCAATACATTTAGAAGTGAAGAAACGAATTAACATTATAGCAATACGTTTAAAAGGGGATAGTACGATTGACACTTAATATTACCATGCTATTATTAGCTCGCTTTCTTGAATGTCTGTCCGGGTGGAATTTTGTAATCGATTAAACTGTGTGACTTTCCGATGAGTTACAGATTTGAAATTTGGACCATAGCTCAGAAGTAGATGACAATGCAATAAAAAGGTGAAGAAAGAAGAAAAAAGAGGAACTTTACACTTTTTAGTCCGTTAAAAAAACATGGTACGTTAATTTTTTTAATTCGAACTTTTTCTATTTAACACACTTTTAATTGTTTGACCGGTTCCATAGAAACGGAATCTAATATAACGATACGGGTCTCATCCGAGGACCCGTATAAACGGAGAGAATAAGTACACTTCTGACCCTTTAATTAATATCCATTGAAGAGCAAGACTAGTTTCAGCAGCCACGTAATTCCGGTTCCAAATATCAAACTCAAGGATAAATTCAACAATGAATAAATGATAATTTTAAAAACTAAAAAACACGCTTTCATTGTAGATCGAACTAAAAAATGAAATAAATTATAGTTTTTAAAAAAACTAAAAAACACGCTTTTATACTAAATTGAACTAAAAAGTAAAAAAAATATATATTTTTATATAAGAATAAAATGATTAACGAGAAAATTAATGTCATTGGGTTAAAAGCGTTGGGTGCTTTGTACTACATTTTTACACTAACTCGGAATAGAAGTTATGGAAATTTTATAACAATATATATATTTATAGAACACCCCCAATCTCTTACTCCAATAACATTAATTTTCTCGTTAATCATTTTATTCTTATATAAGAATTATTTTTTTACTTTTTAGTTCAATTTAGTATAAAAGCGTGTCTTTTAGTTTTTTTTTTTTAAAACTATAATTTATTTCTCCTATCCATATAAATAAAAATGTATAGATTATATTTGCTGGAATTAAGCAACATGTGTGTGAATAAAGCTGAATTAGTTTCAATTAAATGAGAAACGCAGGGAAAAGTTTAAACAGAAACTTCGTGTGTTATATTATGTATTAAAACGAAGCTTTTTTGGAAAGTTTTTTTTTAAAAGTTATGATTGAAATTAAAGTTATCTCTTTCTCTCTCTCTCTCTCCTTTTAGTTATGTACTTTAAATTGCTTTTAAAAGCCAATCACAACTAGTAAATAATGCTTTAACTCACTTTTTTAGTGTTGGTTACGAAAGTTTCAAATCTCCATGGTACAGTAGAAATGTTTTTAAATTGCCTTTCCCCCTCCCACACCCGGGGAAGAAATTGACATAGAAGTTCCTATAGTTTGTAAAAGGAATGATTCCCTTTTTCAGATTTCCCGTTCTCGTTTTATCTTCAGTATATTTCGGGAATCCATTTCCGACTTTGTAAGGATTCCTGAAGATTTTAAAATTTGTTTTCAATTCTAGTAGAGCTCATCTCTTAAACTTTATTTGCTCGAGGGAAATCCTTGAGCCAGACTTTAAATATATCGTATTTATCTCTGAAAAAGAATTCAGTAGCTCCGTTTCCGTTTATAACTTTTTCCCTTAAAATAGTAATGAACAATCTACGCCTTGCATGCTACTTGTGGAGAACCTAGAGCCTTTATCGAGCCAGCTGAGATTTCAAACATAAGTATACAAAATTTATTCTATTTTTAAAAATCTGAAAAACACCTTTTTATAGTTAATCGAATTAAAGTGTAATTTAACCTTTTAGTCACTAAATCTGGAATTAGTCACCAAATCTGGAAATGGGATCTGAAATTAGTTGCCAGATACGTGAAGGGATTGGAAAATGGGAAATCATTAATCCTGATGGTCCTTATCAGGCAGTGGAACAAAATTATTAAATTATTGTATTGTCCTCGGTCCTGGACAAGTAAACAAAATTTTGAATTAATGTGACCTTTTAAAGTGGTTAAAATCTGAGTTCATAGATTCCGTTACATACAAGTGAAGCTTATAAAAGGGTGTTAAAATGTTATAATTTGAAAATTTATACAGAATTTTATTTGAAAATAATGCTAGCACAAAAACATATCTATTTATTTTATAGTTAAAATTCCAAAAAAAAAAAAAAAACGATAAAGAAACAAAAAATGCGACTATAAATTTATTCGTTACCTTCGTATTATTTTTTTTTTCAAAATGCATTATTCCTTAGCATTTTAATATGTTTTTCAATAATTATACTGATATCTCAATGCCTTTTCTTTTTTCTTTTGACCCGCTGCTAGAGAATTGAACCGTCACTGCTGTAAAACATTTATGAAGTTGGATAAAATACGAAATTTATCTTTAGAGCTGCTTTCACTGATGTTGAAATATTGATACAGAATATAAGACTGTAAGAAGATTAAAAAAATGAAAATTTGCTTCAAGTAGATTCATTGCAGGTATGTTATACCAACAATGTACAGTACTTTTCAGGAATATATAAATATTCTTAATCTATTTGGAGAAAACTCTAATGAAATTGAATGAGGAAATTAAATACATTAGTCTTTCGGAATCGTGATTATAAAAAGTGGGTAAATTAATTTTTTTATTTATTATTTTGCTTGTGATTTTTAGTGTCACTTAAATTAGGAATTATGCATAAAATTGCTTTAAAAGAAAGTTTATTTTATGCAACTTTTTTTACAGAAAATGAAGAAAGAATAACATACGAGGGTAACTGAAATTTTTGAGATACGCACAGACGTGTAGTTACAAAAAAAGTTAACGATTTAGTTTGAAAATATAAAATATTTTAACACACCAGATGACTTTTTACTGACTTACTTCCAGTTGCTTAGCGTAGAATAAATTTTATACAGAAGAGAAAAGGGAGTTGACGCGAAAACATCGCGCAATGATTTGCTATGATTTTAAAGCTGGATTTAAAAAAAAGAGGAATGCTTTCAATTGCTGCAATTAGAAATTGGTGATGAATCTCCATATCATGCTACTGTATTCAGATGGTTTAAAGAATTTTGCAGTGATCTCAATTCTCTTCAGGATGATGAAAACATAGAAAGGCTGTGGTCGGCAGTAATCCCGGATAATGTGCCTACCTTTCGGAAAATATTTTTGGATGATAATTGTTGTACCTGCCAAATGATACAAAAGTAACTTAACATTATATCTGCAGCCATACACAAAATTATTGATGAAGAATTAGGTATAAAATAGAAATTTGTCGTTGGGCTCGCCGTTATCTAACTGAGCACCAAAAAAGAGGAGCGTGTCAGAATCAGTAAGGAATCCCTTAAATTGCAAACTTATGGTGGCCACCACATCATTTCTAAAATTGTAACGGGCGAGGAAACGTACATGCCGTTTTTTGACGTTTCAGCACGTCAAGAAAGCAAAGTATGGGTCGTTGAAGATGATCCCAAGTCGACAATGGTGAAAAGACAACGAGCAATGAAAAAAGTAAAGTATGCCGCTTTCTTCAGAAGAACGGAATTGTTCAAAGCCACCTAGTTGGAAGGACAGAAGACAGTAACAGAAAACTGTATACACTAAATGTCTTCCAGAAATTCTCCAAGAAGTTAATGTTAGGGGACTAATGCTTCACCATGATAATACATCTTCCCATACAGCCGGAGGAACAGTTGAGTTTCTCAAACAAAAACAAATTAAAGTGATAGAACATCCACCTTCTTCTCCGGATCTAGCTATGTGTGACTTTTGGTTATTTTTCTCTACAAAAGTACATTGATGCTGGAAAAGACTGCTTTAAACATTCCTAAAATTTTGTAAGTATAACTTTAAAAACCTAGAGGTATCTCAAAAACTTCAAATTTCAGAGTGACCCTCGTATTTTTAAAACACTCTTCTTTTATGAAAAATAATTTGAAACCTTCGCTTTATTTTCAGAGTTATAGTCAATTGAAATTGTAAATTTGTTTTGTAAAAATTTCTCTACTCGGATGTAATAAAATGTGAATAAATCCACTTCAAAATTATGTGTTTCAAAAATTTTAGTCCAACTTCGGTATAGAATTTGTAACTATATATAGATAAAATATTATTATTATGTAAGCATTTTTTCATAAAAGCAGAAGGTTTTGAATATATGTCATTTTTTTTTCTTTTCTTGATGACAAAATTCCATATACCATATTTATTGGAATCTGAGCCGCACCCCAAATTCTCAACAAGTTTTTGGGGAAATGAAAAACAGTGTAAAATGGTTTATCGACATCAGATTTTACAAAATTAAAATAAATTTAAAAAGAGAATTAATAAAAAAGTGACTAAATAGTTATTTTATCAATACTATAAAATTTTGAATATATACATGAACCTGTATGTGCTCTAGTTTTCCCACACAACGAATTTTTTCCCTTCGATTCTAAGCCGCATCCGATTTTCAGTAGCATCAATATTGGGGGGGGGGAGGATGCGGTCTAGATTCGAGTAAGTACGCTAAATAAATTTTCTTGTAATTAGATTCGTAAAACAATTGTATATGTACATTCCAATTCAACTCACACTAAATATCAAAAAAAATTATCCAAGTATATGCTTCTTCAAAATCGCAGTTTTGAACGTAATCAGTCGTCTTTACACAAATAAAGGTCAATCCAAAGCACAGAGGCCAGAAAAAATCAATATTATAAACTTTTGAATATATACATGAACCTGTATTTGCTCTAGTTGTCCCATACAACGAATTTTTCCCCTTCGATTCTAAGCCACACCCAATTTTCAATAGCAATAATATTGGGGGGAAAAGTGTGGCCTAGATTCGAGTAAATTCGGTAAAAAATTTTCTTCTAATTATATTCGTAAAACACCTCAATAAATTTACAATGAGCCGCGAGACACACGGCAGTCAAAAATAAATAAATAATGTAGTCAGTAGATTTAAACAATAAAGGGGAGTATGTTTTACAAGACTACATCTGAATCCCAGAGAGATATGGTGTTACAGATTTGTATATATATATATATATATATAATTAAATTAGATCTAAAATTAACTCCCTCGTCTACTTCTAACTTTTTTTTCCGTTACATATTCAAGTATTAAATTTATTACCCAGTTCGGGAATGGAGAACACATGGCTTTAACAGATTCGCCGTTCCTACCATTAATTTTTATTACCTAACACATGTCATACTTAAATTCTCAAGTATATCTCTTCAATCAGAAGCGTACTTGAAGAACATATGGCTTCTGAAGGGGCCGCCTATTCATATATTTAACACGTGTCCGTCCCTCTCTCTCTTACAAACAGATTACAAAATGATTTCATGGAATAAAGACGGTTAAAATAAAATGTCTTGATGTTCAATCGAAAAACCATGACATATATATAATCAAAATTTCTCTACAAGATAGAGATGAATAAACATGATTAAAACTGAAAAGAATTGAAATTGTAAGATAGCCAGACAACAGAATTTAAAAGGAGATATGAGAAATTAAAATAACATAGTTAAACATAAAAATATAAAATAATGGATGCTGCAGTATTATCAACATTGCTGACTTAGGACAGCTTATATATAAAAAAAATTATTACAAAAAAATTTTCTATATAAAAGTAGAGTTGAACATGTTTTGTGGCCAGCCACAACCTTCCCCCTTTTTGTTAATAATACTGAGCAAATACCTACTGAAAATAATGGATAGGAAATCTAAATCCAATATGAGAAAAAAATAACTTACCTAAAAATTGCATGGAGAAATGCAGAGCCCGCGCTAAATCTGAGTACAATAAACGAGTTATATATATATATATATATATTTCAGTTTCAAAAACGTTAAATGGGAGTCGAATTAAAATATTTTTCGTGTTAAAGATAAAAGTCCACCTTTTCTTCTGAGAATTTATGTACAGTCAGATATTTCTGTTGCTTAAAAATGTTAAGATACATTGAAATTTTTTAAAAATTCGTCGTTTTAAGAAAATTTTATCTGAAATTCATATCATGCATATCAATAACATGTTTTAAACATCAAGATTAACAGAAAAATGCCGTTTTCTACGACAAAAAAACAGATTACGCAATATTTCCTGAAATCGCCTCCGATTAAAATAAAATACCAATAAAATGCCTTCATCACTTCATTCATGGCCTCCGAGCCTCGAATGGGAGACCCCTAGCTTAAAATGACTGCTTATAGCACAACTTTTATCTTCATGAATTTCAGTCAATTTTCACTTTCTTAACTCAAGGATGTTTCTTTAGAAGAGAGTAGTTTTCAACATCCCTTTTTTCTTTTCTGGACACTGAAAGTGATTTTATTGTAGAGTGAATAGAAACAAAAACACATTTGCTTTTTAAGAGTTTTTCCAATGTGTGTCACAGTAACGTTTGCATAATCGCATTGTGTTTCATACACAAGGAATTAATTATACCAAAAATTCCTTAAGAAATAAAAGTATTTGATAAAATAAAAAAGTCGAAATATAAAAACAAAATAATTTCCTATATAGTCTGTAAGATATTTTTTCTCTTGTTGTTGTTTCCAATCCCCGGTTGTCTAGCAATGCTAGACAATCTCCATGGATCCGAAAAAATTTAGGAATTCCAAAAACAGAAGAGGGTTCAGAATGAACTCGTCCTTTTTGATACCCAAACAAGTTAAGATGTAGGCAGGAGAGACCAGCTCGGAATAACATCAGTAGCACGCTGGAAATATCTCCTGTCCCTAAACGAAACGAAAATTAGATATGACGGTGCCCAGTGTCTCGGAAGAACGGGTGAAAAAGTGAGACCATTAGACGAAAAAACGAATGAGAGAGGAGCAGCCGTCACGAAAGACAATTTCGGGCCAAAACGTGGAGGGGAGCAAAAATGGAGGAAGAAGCTATGGAGAGAGGCGAAAACGCCATCTTCAGACTGACGAAAAGTAAGAGCTTTTACAGGGCCTCTCACACAAAGTGCGAGAGGGCAGTCTGGCATTTCCAAGGTCAATGCTTCTCAAACCTTCAATATTTGCGACCCAATATTCAATCATAATTTTCATAGCGCCCAACTTCCATACAAATAACAATGCAGAAATTCAATCATACTATACTTTGACGCTATGCGACTTTAACCTTTTAAGTGCCACCTGCGTGTATATACGTCTCACTCAACCCGTGCGTCGCATTCCCCGGACGAATATAAACGTCTTTCCGAAGTGCGATCTTTTCTGTGCACTACTATCCACATAAAATTATTCCGAAGGCTTTGGTATGCAATAAAAGGACATTGACAGCGTTTGCAAAGGATTTACTTATATTAGAGGATTTACTTATTTATTCATTTTCTCTCCCCCCCCCTCCTCCCAATGAATCACATACGCGCTCCTACGTGGAAAACGAAGGCATTGGGGAGCGAATCGCGTAACTTTTAATCGGCAGTTTAGGGATTATTTATAAACCGTACAAATTATTAAGAAAAGTGTTAATTTTTGTGTATAATTTTATATATGACAAGCCCATGGGGTTAGTGGTTATTTGAACCTTTTCTCTTAACTTGGTATTCTTAAATAAATTATAAAATACATTGTACAGTACAGGTACATTTATAAGTGTGAATGTTAATTTTAATTATGTCTGAATGCCTTTTGTTTGTTTACAATCAGTACATTAATAAATTTTTTTGATCATATTTTGTTTTCGATTTTTCAATATGCTCGCGCCCTCCTCGTAGAGTCATCACGCCCCCCTCGGGCTGCGCGCCCCACAGTTTGAGAAACGTTGCCCTAGGTATAATCTTGAATGAACCTCCTGGGGATTTCTTCCGAAGTACCAAGGATGATAGGAGTTCTCCCAAGATGATTGATTTCAATCTTTCGTATTTTTCCTATTAAAATTAAAGGCAGTGCTTATCAAACTTTCAATATCTGCGACCCAATTTTCAATCATAATTTTCATTGCGCCTCCCCCTTACTATGCTATATGCAACTATGTGTTGAATGCAATAATAATGTATTTCGAAGCTAAAGCTACTATGCGACTCTGATTATTAAATACACAAATTATCAACATAAGCATACATTATATTTCGTATACAATTTTTTATACGACAAGCCCATGGAAGTCAATAGTAATTACTAAACTTGCTTTTAATTTAGTAGCGATAAATTAATTTTCCTTACTGATAGATTTAGTATCTTATATCAGTGTGAATAGATTTTATTTTGTATTATGCCAGAATGTATTTTGTTTTGCTTCCATTCAGTAAATTTTTATTTTAAATCTTTATTCGACTTTTGGATACATTCGTTCCTTCATATAGGGTTATCATATCCCTAAGAAGCGCTATCTACAGTTTGAAAAACGCTGGCTAAAGGGATTCCAAACAATAATCCTTAAGCAGAATTTAATACAGAAATTTATATAAAACTCAATTTAAATAAATTTAGAGAATTGCGTTAAAATATTTTGGCACAATTCTTGAATATGGAATCAATATTTTTCCGAATAAATATGTATTAGTTTTGAGGAAACACAAAGTAAAGATGAACCTATAATTTGGCAAATAAAATTATTTAAAACATAAAATTATGCGCATTAATTTTAAAGTTCAAGTCCATATACCGTAAAAATATATTGTTGTAACTTCTGAATTTTTACGGAAAGTATTGGAAAGTAATACAGACATTTGAAATTAAAATGTGTTTTTCGCTTATATATACCATGAGTTTATTCTATTCTAAAATATATTCAGTATCATCGATATAAATGTGCCAGGAACACAAGCATTTGAAAAACATAGAAAACATTTTATTTCCTGCTATCTAAATACTTTTCAGTTTTTGAACCCCAGTTTTGTTTAAAGAGGTATTCAATATATTGGTTTCGAAGGTGATATCGATTACCAGAGTTCATTTTTTAGCCACAGCTGTGTTTTTATTCCGTATTAAACCGATTCCATTTAAATAGTAATTTCAAAGAAAAATATTTTTAAAAATAAATTACGCTTAATATATAAATACTCCTTTATGTAAAATGAGTATTGAGTTTCAATAAGAGAAAAAAAGTCGGAGGAATTTTAAAAACAATGTATTTTTGTATGCAAACATGTTGATTGTTAAATATATTATATAAGACATGCCATACGTATAATATGGATGTAATGCGATAAATATACTCTGTGTGTTTGTATATTTAAGAGTATATTCACATCTTGTAGAATGCGTTTCTCGGCATTTTCTCAGCTTTTTTCAATATGATACTCTAATGAGTATCCATATCTTTTAGAGTATTGTTATTTTATTCTTTTACATTTTTTTTGTTAAATTATTTAAATTTTGCGAAATTGAGCCTTATCCCATATTTTAACCGGTAGTTAAGAGAAGGTGTATGCTTTAAATTGCGTGAACGGCTTCATAAAAAATTTTCGTTCAGTATTATCACGAACATGCCCATACTATTGTAAATATTTTTAAAAAGAAATAATAAACCCTTCAAATGAACAGCTATTTCTGTATGAATTTATTAAATTCTTCTTTAATATTTATTTCATTTTTTAACGTTTGGAACTCTAAAGCCCAAGAATTTTGAAATAACACGGTTCACCAATAAACTTTTTTCACACGAATTTTTTGTTCTAGTATAAATTCCTCTCAGCGCTTAAAGTTCTTTTGATTCTAATTTTGACGATGTAATCAGAAGACGATCAGATTATGCACCCACATAAGTTAATGATTTGATGTAATTCATAGCATTATTGCATGCACATCGAATAATTGATGCTCAAAAGCCTTTTGGTTGAGGACAACTTGATCGAATAAATGATATTTTATGATAATAAAGAAATAGCTAATGACGAAGTAGAAAGAGAACTTCAGCTATTAACTGGCTGATTTAATTCGCGATGACTTGATATTTGCTACAAGTATGGAATAACAATTTCTTACTCATGATCCTGACATAGCGCATGCGTTAAAATTTCCAGTTTCTTATCTCTTAACCTAAGCAATCTTAAGTTTTGTGTAGCAGGATATCAAGAATTTTATAAGCAACTTGAGAGACGAAACGAAACAGTGACTAATTGCAGATTTTGTAACAACAACATAACAAAAAAAAAAAAAAAACAGAGACCGTTGATAGCAAACAAAATTTTTCATTTGAATCAAAGTCGACAGTTGTGCCAAACATACTACATGACGCATTTACTGATGATAGCATTTTTGATCCTGTTCGTAATAAACGTAAAGGTTAAGGTTTGTGATTTTCAGGTTTTTTCATTCCCGGAATTTCTTTGAAATTCCGAGTATATAATTGTCATTCCCAAAATTCCCGGGAATACATCAAAATTTCAACAAAAAAAATTAAAAAAAGTTATTTTTAAATATAATATCAATAATATTTATATAAAATTTAAAAAAATACCGTTTTCTTCAATTTTTAATTCAGCTTCAAATGATTAATTTTCAGATTTTTAAATGTTTGTATTTGTATTAAAAATTAAAAATGTATATCATAGAATTATTTACAAAGCTGAAAAAGGTTTGAAAGAGTAAATAGTGTATCAAACATATTTTCATCCTTGCTCACTGCAAAATTGGTGTAATTTTGTGAGGCAGACAGAAATGTTAAAACCTGCCTTTGTACTCTAATGAAATCCCACAAATGTTTTGATATAAAATTTTCAAATACAGTCAGCAACAAAGTCTGCAGAAAGAAGTATTTCGAAGGAATAAATTATTATTCTGAAGAAAGAAATTGTTATAAGTTCCAATATAAAAGGATTTACTTAGTTAATAATAAATAAATAAGTCACACAGTCTTTATTTTTCAGATTCTGTAGCAGCACCGATTTTTCGTTTTCAAAGTAACATATATACAGAAAAAAAATTATTCATCAAATGAAATTTGTAATTTTTTTTAATGAAATTTATCACTTTTTGAACTAAGAGCAAAAATTGTTTACGACATAAAAAAAAAATTAATTAAAAATCTCAAAAAAAAATAAATAAATAAAATAATAATACACATTTAAAAAATAATTACTAAAATTAATGTTCCTTAACAGATTAGCATGCGTTTGAAAATTAATCAGTCGAATTGAATCAATTAATTTTCTAATATGTTGCTACTAACAGATAAATATTAATAAAAATACTTGAAAGTTTATTTGCTGCCGAAGATTGCTTAAAAATATTCTACCCCAAACAGTTTGGTGTTCATTCCCTTCTTCAAATTTCTGATTCAATTAAATAGCCCATAATAAAAACAAGTATCCGAAAAAAAATTTAAATAATTAAATAAATAATAGTTTCAAGTATTAGTACTTACTTAATCCACATAAATAAAGATCTCGGAACTTTGATCCGAACTTGGAACAGATTGTTCCAGATGCGTAGCTACCACCATATGCCGTATCAGTGATACGGTGCCCCCAAGCATCAGAGCCCCAAAATGAATAAGCCAAAATAATAATAATAATAAAAATCTTAAAATGTTAAGGAGCTCCAATAAAGAGCTTCCAAGGAAGTTTGATACAGGGCCGTTTCAGGATTAGCAACTCCAGTAGAATGATCGTGCTGATAGGATACAAAATGCGATTCCTTTAAAAACCATATACTTTCAGTTGGCGAAGCTATGTTCGATAGACAGACAGAACAGATCAGGACAGGTCATTTCATGGATTTACCAATTTTTCATGTGTGTTGGGAAAGGGGGAGTTATTCTTTCTCTTATTACACTCCTACCCTACTGCTGGGGTAATGAAAATTCCTTCGTCCAGGAAGTTCAGGGTGAACAATCAAAAATAGTCACAGTACGGTCAGCTAAAATTTATATCCGTGGTTGAAATTCAATGTCAAGTCCAAAATTTCTTTCTCATAGATCATTTAAGTCCCATGCTATTCACGGAAATTCCAGGGAACGAAGTATAATTCCAGGGAATACAAAAAGTACGGAAATCTTGCGATTTCCCGGTAAAGAGACCCTAGTAGCACTGCATAGTTGTTGGTAGTTTAAATCCTAATTTCAGTTTGAATTTTTGTATGTATACTTATAAACAGTCTTTTCACTGTACATAAAGTTAAATTTTTTTTGTAATAAAAATGATTTTTTTTGTCTAATAAATATGTAACATACATTTCCTAATTACATTTTGTTCATTGTTTTTTTTTTTTGGAAATGTTTAGAGTTTTTTTCATCTTATACGATTTTTAAAAGTTGTGGAACATATCCCCAGATTTACCACATGCCGCATGTGTTTTTTGTGCGATTTTTTTTCACGCGGTTTTCGAAGAAGCGTATCTAGCGTGCAAAAAAGAATTGAGTGTTATTGGTTTTTCAATAGACTATTTGGTTGGATAATAATATTACAGCAAGTTTCACACACACACACACATATTTGACCAAGATGTGTCAAAAACTCATTAATCAACAAAATAATATGCTTGTGTAAAAATCAGAAGGGGGGGGGGAGAACAAAAATATGAATATAATGAAAATAAATTCGCGTAAAATATGGCAAGACCGATGAGGTTTCACTCGGGCTAGTTATCAGTGTTTGCTAAGGAAATAAACCTAGTGGAGGAGGAAAAAACCCCTTGGGCATCTGGAAGTTGAGATTCTGCCACTTATCTACAAGAGTTAAACACAACAAAAGATAAAAGAATTTGATACTCGGTTACAAATGATAAAATATTAGGGGTCAATTTTTTATTCATATATTTTGCAATGTGAAAACAAATCAATATTCAATTTTATTTTTGAGAATTGAGTGAACACACAAATCCTAAGCAATACATTTATTTTCATTCATAGTTTTTATTTTATTAGTGATTTAAACTATATTAATGGAGTTTCAAATTTCCTTATTATTTTTTTTATTTTCCATCTATTTTTTATATTTTCAAATTTCTCTATTAAAAAAAGCATTATGAAAGATTGGCTTCAATTTAGTAATAAAAGTTAAATTTGCAATAAAATTTCAAAGACAAAAATCAAAAACTGTTTTCTGTATAATTAGTATAAAATAGATAAAACTTTATTTTTCAAAAAGAAAAAAATATTAAAAATATACATTATAAACTGTGGACTATTTTTTTTCTTTTTTAATGTTATATTTTCCGGTGAAAGATGTGCCTAAAATGAATTTATTATTACTTTTTCAAAACTAGTTCAAAATTAGCTTTATTTTCCTAATTAAAGGCAAATTGTACACTGAGGGGAAAAAGATATTACACTGTTTGCTTGTGTTAATGACATGTACGAACTCACGCACAAGTAAATTGTAAGACCTTTTTTATATCACATGTGATGGAAAACAAAGTAGAAAATTAATTTGGCGCACTGCGTAAAAACACACTCGATACTCATAAGTGATAGCAATTCTTAGAGTTTCGAACAAGATTCAAGAAAAAACCTTTAAAGACTTCTAAAAAACTTATTGTATTATTCAATTCATATTTCTTTAAATTTAATTTAAATATTTGTAATCATAATCTTTTGTTGTTCATAACTATAACAGGCAAAATAATAGATAGCAAAATATTTCAAGAAAGTAAGTTTACAAATATTTTCCATATATTTATTTCTAAATATGAGCCGATCCGTGTGCTTGCGAGGAGTATGATTTCAAAATTTTATTGAAAATTCAAAATCCATTTATAGGAAGAGTTAAAAAAAAAAACCTGTAATTTTTAAACTTGTCGCCACAAAGGCAAGAAGGCAAAAACACGCCTCACAACCTGTTTTACTCGCCAAGGTGATAAAATGGGTGGACATTTTCTCAATGCCACTGCTTTGACATTTTCCAATGAAATTGTTGAAAAGTAAAACGGCTGACGCCAACGAGACAATGGTGTTTTACTTCTGATAACCCTATTTGTCTCTAACACACACTATCTGTCTCCCCATTTATTCGTTATCTGGACTAAATTCACTGACTACTGACGCCAAGCGAGTAATCACGTGACACTTAGGACAACAATTGCACGTGTTTATTCGTTGCCGTGGTAGAACCTATACATAAATTGTTGACATTCTTATGCTTTAATTTTATCTAATTAAAATATGACATTATTATATTTTTTGCATTATTCTAGTATATATATATTTGTTAGGAAATAATCTTAACAACTCTTTCATATAATTATTGTTTTATTCTAACTTCTAACTTATTTATCAAATTAGGTAATTGTCTGCTTCGACTAGTGTTAGGTGATATATTTATTTAGGTTGGATTGAAAATATTTTTCAAAGTGGTTAGAACACATAATAAACAGTGAGGAGATGGTTTGTAATCCTCAAGCTTCAACATGTTTTCAAACACTCATATTTTTTACCGGTATATGAAACAATGTGATTTTTTTCCTACAATCCTTTCTTTAATTGATCGAGACACCATTTCAGCAAAATAAGACATATTAAAAAATACAATATTAAAATACGATAGCAAAATAGTCGTAGCAATAGTAGTAAACAAAAGAAAGCATAATCACGTGACCTAATTTAACTAACTAACAATACAAATTAATTAAAAAAATTAATTAATATTAATAAAGAAGATTCGAATTAATTAAAATGTTAACTGAACATTTCAGGAGAATAAATAATGATTCATTTGGCTTTTCTCTATAAAGATTTTAATATTTCATTCAAAATCAAATTATTACATTTTCTTGGATTCTTCTGATAAGCTATTTCAAATATATTAGCATTTGTACCTTCAATTGTAATACATTTTTAACATTTTAGGCAGGCGAATCGAATTGCCTACTGTATGCATGTAATTTAATCAACTCTCTTCACTTGTTTTGTTCAGAGAACTGCAATTTTATGTTATTGAAAGTGTGTCATATGAAATTCGATGATTTGATTATCCTTCTGTGTAGCCTTTTCAATAACTTTTAAATCATTTACAGTTCAATTCAGCTAAGGTAGAATCAGTTGCGTAGCTATAATGGGCTAGGTGGTGCCTTGCACCGGGGTGTTACCACAAAGTCAGTCGAACATGCTATAATTTCTTCCAAATTTAAAATATAATTACAAAAAAAGTTGCAACATAATTTTAACCATGGCAATCCTGTGGAAAGTAATTTAGAATCTGTAGGGAATTCCCCTAAATTCTTTCCGTTGTTAGTTTAGTGCTGTGAACTTGACTTATTGAAAAGGTTATATTGTTTTGAATTTTTTTCATTTTTCTATAAACTGTTACTGAAAAGTTCCATGAAAAATTTAACCGTACTTATTATTACATCTTAAAAACCTCCACAAGAGGCAATTCCTTCTTAGTTGCATTTTATTTTAAATAACAATTCATAGTAAGCCAGTTTCAATATTTCGGTAAGTACTCTGGTACATACGAAATATTTGCATAAACTATGAAACTGAAAGTAGGGATAAAAAAAGAAGCCCAGTGGTACGTTTCAGAACAAGCAATGCCAAGAGAGAGAAGATAGTAAGTAAAAATTGTAGCTTTGTATATATATTTTTGCTTTCTTACTTGATAAAATCTAACCAAGATAGGTTTCTTATTTTCTTAGCACAAGGGCCTTTGGATACATAGATACGCCACTGGATAGAACTAATTATAATATATCCTTCAAAGCATGATATATGCAGAAATTTAGGGAGTCGATTTCATCATGTATAATTGAATTTCGTAAGAATTTAAAATTTATAGTAAAATATCCTTAATTATTTCCCATTAACTCTAGATTTGACAAAATCTATAAATTCAATGGGAAGAGATATTATAGTTTTTAATGAAATTAAACGAGTTATCAAAATATGCTTATATCAAGACTTGAATTTATGATACAGTATTCACATTTGATAAAAAAATATATATTTCCCATATTAAATCAGAATCATTGTTCCATTTCATTTATATTTCGATTAGCTGAAGTACCAATTCTCTTCGCACGGATTAATTTTCAAAAAATAAAAATTATGATTCTTGATACAATAACTCAATTGCAAGGAGAGTAAAATCCGGTACAAAATAATGTATAGGAAAATGTAAAATAATTTTTAATGAATGAACTTATTGGTTATTTATAACTTCCCTTAAGCCCTTGCAATGCCCCTTGGAGGTTAAGTTTCTCAAACTTCCTTTTGTAGTGGATTTCTACTCCATTTAAAGGAACGTGATGCTTAAATTTCAATCCTGTTAATCTAATAGTTAGAAAACGGGAATATTGATGTATAACGCCTCTTGGAGGTCGATTCAGGTAAAAAAGAGAAACCTTTTTTTATGGATGGGGGATAGAGGACTAACACGCCATATAACTCCCTGAATCGTGCCAGGACTTGTTTCTGAGTGGTCATGGCCTTTATGATTGAGTGGACATGATCGTAAACTCGTGTCTGACATTGTCTACATTTGATGTCACTGAATGCCCGCTATGCGGAAAAGCTTAAGCACGTTAGATCTGCCGGAGAATGAAAATCTCACTTTGACGAGGTGATGTAGTCAGAGGAGTTTGGTGTCAGCGTAGGTATCACCCTGACCATTTGACCTTGATTCTCAAAGTTACCTACTCCGTCGCCAGAAAAACTCACTAGCTGCTTTAGTGTAATCACATCCTTTCGTTGGAATAATCAGAATCATAATAATTCTTACTAAAAGTAAAACGTCCGTCAAAAATTCAAATACTCCTTTTTATTCCAATTTTTGCTTTTTTTTATCAGTAGTATTTTTTTTATTTTAATTAAAAGTAAAAAACGGGTAAAAAGAGCAAGATTTAATACCAAATGATGCTGAGAAATACAAGTCAATAATTAAAATGTATTCGCGTACATAGATTCAGGGAAATGAGAAATGTTCTCTAACTTTCTAGAATGATAATATAAATTTTAAAAAAAAAATTAATAAATAACTCAGAGAACAGAGCATTTGCTTTTTGGAAAAATGGAAAAAAAGTCAAACTTGCAATAATAAAGGGGAAACTGTTAAACAGTCTAATAAGGGAATATTGGAAGTAAAAATTTTTCCTCTATAATATGTATGAAAGTATTTCATTATTCTCGCTACAGAAACGTTCAATATTATCACAAAGACTCTAAGCAATCACGTATTTTGTCAATGAATATCATGTGAATCATTTGATTCCAAGCAAAGGATCTAAAAGTAGTATTTACTAATTCTAATTATTTCTATCGCATTTTTTTAAAATTTGTTGCACTTAGTTCTCTGAATTTTTAAGTCCTATAATCTTCTAGTTTTTCATTATCTAATATATACAATAATGTAATAATATTTATTTAATATTTTAATCCTTTTTTTATTTCACCATAATCCTATTTTGAATCGCAAGTTTAACTTAATTTCGTATTTGAAAAATTGAAAACTATATTTTTTCTGCTTTATTTGCGACTCCTAGTAAGAAAAAAAAACTTAATAGCTTACACGCGTCTTAATTCATGATTAAAACTTCTTCTAATACATACACCATTTCTAAATTAAATTATAGCTTAAAAACACACGTTTTATATTTAATCAAACTAGAAAGTAAAGGATAATTCTTAATAAAAGAATAAAATGGTTAACGAGAAAATTAATGTCATTGTAGTAAAAGCGTGGGGTGCTCGATATCAATTGTGTGTGTGTTATAACTTTTTACTAATTCCATTTCGAAATGCAGAGTTAATGTAAAAATGTAGTATAAAGCACACCACGCTTTTATCACAATGACATTAATTTACTCGTTAGTCATTTTATTCTTATATTAAGAATTATTCTTTACTTTTTAGTTCGATTAATTATAAAGCGTATTTTTTAGTTTTTTAAAACTAAAATTTATTTTTAATTCAATCTACAATAAAAACGTGTTTTCTTAAGTTTTTTTTTAAAACTATCATTTATTCTATGATGTATTAATCTTAAACGCGTCAATTTTGTAAAATCTGGAATATCCATTGGAGGTTATCACTTTAGGGTTGTAACTTAATATTTTAATCGCCAAATCTGGAATTAGTCACCAAATATGGAAATGGGATCTGGAATTATTCGCCAAATCTGGAAATCGTTATCCCTGATGGTCCTGATCAGGACTATAGAACAAAATTATTATAGTGTCATCGGTCCTTGACAATTGTGCAAAATTTCGAATTTGACCTTTTAAAGTGGGTAAAAATTGAGTTTAAATATTCCGCTACATGCAAGGGAAGCTTATAAAGTATGTCAAAAATAACTAATATTTCTCTTCCCTTAAATACGTGATTATGGTTTTTCCCCATTATGTTTTTCCTTATACTTAATTGTAGAAGAGGGAAAATTCTCTGTCCTCGTTTTTGGCACATTAGAGAACAGAATGCTAAATTTTTCCCCCGGTTTAAACTGCAGCGAAACGTCACATAAATGGTCACTCCAACTGCTGTGTTTAAATTACGTAAATAGATTCTTTGTATGCTACTCGGGCTTTGTATTGTCATGATTACATGCAACAAAGATGAATGCATTGCACACACACATACAGAATATAATTTTGAGTCTATTTACTTGATGTAAATGTTAAGTATTAAACCATTGGAATAATTATTAACAACATCTTGGTACCTAAATTATATTTACTTGTTAGGCAGAAACTTAGTTTTTTTTCCAATTTTTTGTGTTCAAATTTCAATTACAGGAGTTAAACTGTATTATTGGTTAATTTTTTGAAAATATATCATGAGATATAATAAAGCATAATACCATCGTAGCTTTTATATGAATCTAACAATAAATAATAGTGTAACTTCAATCACTTTAAACCAGTTCTTCTCAAACTTTCCCTATTTCCGACCCGATATTCCATCACAAT
>BMAO01039618.1:0-14632 GCA_019973975.1 Trichonephila clavata
TTTTCAAATCCAAAAAACAATTTCCTGTTTAATAAAAATATTGAAGATACCAATGAATAAACGAGAAACGAGCAGTATAAAAATTGTTAAAAATCGCGGTCCTTCAACATAACTTAATGCATTTTCGAAGATTACTCATTTGTTATTTAAATTAAATGAAGTTTTTAAAAGTCAGAAAATTCGTTATGGTTAAGCAAATAATCCTCATATTGCTAATATTCAAACAATCACATTTCTCAAAGGTGATGGAATATAACTTCTAAATGAAACAAACAAGAAGTAAGTCAAAAATAATATATTTGGCACGTTTGAGTGCAGCTGTTCTAATATTTTTTTCCAATGATGTGAAAAGGACGCAGAACTGATAGTCTTTTAATGATGAAAAAATCCCAAAAAGAAATCTCAGCTAACACATTTCAATAATTATAAATAATATATTTCCATTTGCTTACTGAGATACTTAATATAGAAAATTTTACTCTAAATATCTTTAATATTTTCGGAAATAAGACATCACGTCTCAACCCCCTTCCCACGTCAACTGAAAAAGTACGTCTTTTAAAATGGCTTAGCTCTAAGGACAAAAAGGATTTATAAGCTTTTGAAGTATAAAGAGTACGAGAGATACATACGGTTTTTGTTTAGATGTATGGCGGATCATATATGCTGAATTATATATTAACAAACATTCAATTAAAATATTCAGGCAGTGAAACAACGAAATTTGTTGTAATAATTTAAAAGATATGTATTCACTCAATCAATATTTTATAACAAAAATATATTAATTATATACTAGAAGATTTTTAAAAAAAAGAATTTTGAAAACTTAAGTACACAGAAATTAAAAGAAATCTTTGATAAATATTTTTTCTTGATATATTTCTACATTCAATGAAATTGAAAATTGAAAAAAAAAGCATTAACGCAGTGAAAATAATTTCTTTCTCTTTGACGCAGTAGTATCGTATTTCTTGCATCTAAAAAGAAAAAATCACCACTTTCTTCATATTTTTCATAAATACAATCTCGTTAGGGTTACGCAGTTAGTCATTAGCTAAATTAAAATATGAATTAAATATAAGAATTCATATTAGAATTAAATTTACTTAACAACTGTTTTGTAGATGTTAATTAACAAGCAGGCAGCTATTAAATTTTAAGAATTGCTTTGGAAATGAAGTCCAAAAAAAATTATAGATTCCTTTTTTTAAAAAAAAGTTAATCCACAATTAGGGAATCAGTGGTTTTTAAGTAGGTTGAAAATCACGAATTTATAAATAAAAGCATGAAGTGTTAAACATGCAAAAGATTATAATTAGAATTATAATAAATCATATGAAAATGAAAATTTAAACCATTAATGTTCAATTTTCTCATGGCTGTCAGCCAAAACTTTACCAAGTATTCCACATATTCATAATTTTAAACTATTTTTCATTACATTTAATCAAGCTTAGCATATTTTTATTTACGAACGTAAAATCTGAGATTTCATTTATCAGATTTCGGAAGAAAATTATCAGTTATATCATTTTTCTCGTATTAATCTAAAATCAGATCGTTCTTTAATTCTGTCACTAAAAATTTATCCGTTTATATTGTTTATGTTCCATTGAAGAGTAAAAGCCTGGTTTTTCAAAATTAAAACACTGTAGCCGCTCTTATCATAATAACTATAACTGACTGTCCTAAGCAGCAGAAGCGTCCTCTAGCGTCCACCAATCTTCATTAAAGGTCAGGTGAAGATACAATGTGGTCTTTAGGAAAAATAAGAGTGAGAGTTGCATGAGGGTCATTCTGAAATTTTTGAGACGCACCGAGGTTTTTAAAGAAAAACTTGCAATTTTTAGGAGTGTTCAAAATACTCTTCTACAGCATCAATGCACTTTTGTTGACGAATTTCACACATATTAAATGCCTCAAACCATTCCTTTTTTGGAATTGATGAAAAAAATGCTTGAAGAACTACATCAATCTCTTCTTCTGAATGAAAACGACGTCCACGGAAATTCTTTCCTAGATTAAAAAATAACCAAAAATCATACAAAGGTAGATTCGGAAAATAAGGTGGATGTTCTATCACTTAAATTTGTTTTTGTTTAAGAAACTCAACTGTTAATTCGGCTTTTTGGGAAGCTGCATTGTCATGGTGAAGCATTAGTCCCATAAAATTCAGTTCTTGGGGAATTTCTGGAAGGCATTTAGTGATATACCAGTTTGCTGTTACTGTGAAGAAAACGGAGTACATAAATTTTTTTTCTTTGCTTGTTGTCTTTTCACCATTGTCGGAGCGGAATAATCTTCAAAGCCCCATATTTTACTTGCAAAGAATGGTATGTACGTTTCACAGTTAGCTACACTTTTCAAAATGATGTGGTAGCCACCATCATTTAGCGATTTAAAGGTTTCTTTACTTATTCTGACACGCTCCTCTTTTTGGTGCTTAGTTAGAGTATGGAGAATCCAACGACAAACTTTTTTTCATATTTAATTCTTCATGATAATTTTGTGTATGGCTGTGGATCCAATGTTAAGTTCCTTCTGTATCATTTGGTAGAAACAGCGATTATCATCCATTAAGATTTATCGTATGGTAGGCACATTACCCAGAACTACTGCCGATCGCGGCCTTCCTATTTGTTCTTCATCCTGAAGAGAATTGCGACCACTGTAAAATTTTTAAACCATCTGAATACAGAAGCACGACATGGAGATTCATCACCCACTGCTATTTGAAGCCGTTGAACGCATTCGTCTTGATTTAATTCCGCTTTAAAATCATAGAAAATAAAATCACGATAAAGTTCTCATGTCAACTCCATTCTTCAGTCTAAAATTTATTCTACGCTAAAGAACTGGAAAAAAGTCAGTAAAAAATCGTCTGCTGCATTAAGATGCTTTGTATTTCCAAATTAAATCCGTTGCTTTTTTTATAACCTCGTCAACGCATACCTCAAAAATTTCAGAGTTTTTTTCGTATTAACGTCGTACTATAAAGCTACAAGGGAATTATAGGTGATGGACTTCGTATTTTTTTGAACCTCGGGCAAATGATGAGGCACGCATCTGAGTTGGAACCTCCTTCTCCTAACTACAACACCGCACCAACAGAAGGATATTGAGCCTCGACAGATTTAGAATATTAAGGTATCCAACTACTTGCGACAACTTTTTAAAAAAATAAAATGGAGATATAAGGGTTTTTTTTTTTTTTTGTGTTTTTTAGAATTGTTTAGTAAATTTTAAGAAAAATATGCTAAAATTAAAAAGATAAAAATAAATTATTATTACTAAAATGGGAAAAAAATTGGCAAAAATTTACAAAAAATAACACAAACGGGGCCCATTTTATACCAAAAGTTTATGAACAAATTTTCAATTTTTCAATTCTAATGTGTTGCTAGGTTATTTAATTTTGAAATGACCTCCAGGATAAGAGATATATTTATTTTTACAAAAACTAGAGCACTTTATCTTAGTTATTATATGAAATTGCTTAAAAAAACAGTGATTATATTAACATAAGGGACTGTAAATTTTGCAATAAAACAGTGATTGATAAATCTGAAAGTTAAAACACTTCTTTTATTATACAGAACATACACAAAAAATTTCTGTTAATTATTTTATTTCATCTTAAGGTAACTGATCTGTGACAGGGAAAAATGAACTTTTTTACACCAAATTTAAATATGGTTCTCACTTACTTTAATTAAAAGCAACAAAAGTAAAATTTTTACGTTGAATTATCTGTATATTTATGTACCTGGTAACGTAAAAAAATTCCATTTTAGATTACAAATAAGGCTTTATGAGCAATAAATAATCAAAACTATTTTTTTTATTTTCGAGGCATGTTCTTCCCCTTAGGTACACTTTGCATAAAATCCACTGCATATATAGTTATAAAATTTTACAGAGTTTTTGCAAACATCATAATCCATAAAATAAAATTTTAAAAAATAAATTTATAAAAATTTGAAAATTTTTTAAAATTTAGTGGTTTAAATTTCTTTTAAACTTTATGTAGAAATTGTGCTATATCTAAAATTTCTGAGTTTTTATTTTTAAAAAATTGTATTCCCTTTGTTGAAAATTTGTGGATCTTATAACATGCAAAATATCAGCACTATAGGTAAAATAGATTTTGTGAAAAGTATACCGGAATCACCAAAAAATGCATTTTAAGAAAATTGCAAATAAAGATATTTTGATGTGTGATTTGTAAAATAGTATTTTTTAATACTATATAAATCCATACCATAATTAATTGGATTATTTTGCATCATTCCTCAGTTTTTGAGTTGTAAGTTTAAAAGTCTAGATTATTTAGAATTCTTTTTATTTACTCTCTTTCCGTACTTCATCAACAAGTGTTATCAACGATTCACACCTTGTTCCATTTAAAATACCAAAATTTTATGTCTGTAAGTTTTAGAATTTTTACTTCATTTTGAATATCGTCATTACAGGATATTATAGAATTCCTTACATATATTATTATTGTTATAAAAATACACAAAGAAAATGTCTTCGATGAATTTAAAGAGTTAATTTGATATCTAGTTTAAATGGGCTCTGTTTTTAAATACTATAACAAAAACTGTTTTTTGTACTCATACATATGAATATTTATTTATTTTAAAGTAAAAATAACAGTTATAAATATATAGAGATATTCATGAGTATTCAAATGTTAAAAATAAACATTTAGGAAAAACGAAATGTCTATTTTACAAACTATGTAATTTAGAATAATCCTAAAAATCCACTTTGTACTATATCCACTTGATTTATATAATTTAAGAGAACTACACTGAATACTTATAAATGCAAAACTAGACATAATTAACATTTCAAAAAACAAAATTATATTTTGAAATTTTTTAACTAATCATTTAAGTTTTTCGTACTTTTTGCACAAAAAATGTAGAATTTTCAATAAATTTGAACATATAATACGGAAAAATTACATTTTTTGTTTAGAAAAATTAGTTTTGTACAATACTTATTATATACAAAACGCGGATTTTGCAGAAAGTTTACCTGAATCATAGTTTCATCACGTTTGTTTACAATTTTAAAATTCAACTTTCTAGAGTTCTATTGATCAAATTCTCGTAAATAATGCATCTATGGATGCAGCAAAGTGCCCTCTATTTTTTTAAAAGTAAAATTAAAAAAATGCAAAATTTGAAGCCTTTTCACACGTCCCAGTTATCTTAAAGTAATGGCATCTGCTTTTACTAAAACACTTGCAGTTTTGTTCTAGTTAACGGAAAATAATAAACTTGGTATTTTTATAAAGCTAATATATGATGGGCTATAAAATAAAATTATAAAAAAAGTTGTCAATTTTTGGTAAAATTTACAATTTTAGGGTAGTCGGATACCTTAAAAACCATCCGTTTTCTTTGCACATTAATTTTCTTAATAATGCGTTGTCTTTAAGTAAATAATAAGTAATAGATACCCTGAAGGAGACTTCATTAAACCCAAACACGAAATTTTCACTTTTAATTTAATCTCTACAACACTACTTTTTGTTGAATCAAAATCAAAATAAAACATAATTCAATAAAATTTCTTAAATCTATTGTATATGTATGTTGCTTAAGAGGAACGTGGAGATCTCTGAAGTATTCTGCGAGTAATTAAAAAAGCCTAAATAACAGTGTTAGAAGAATAAGTTTATGAATAAATTCTATCTTGGAGATGTATTCGATTTTTGTCAATCTTCATCACCAACCAGGGAGAATGAAGGCAAAAAGATTTACGAAACACTCCAATGTGTAACATTCAGTGTGCGTGTGTTCATTTTAAAATATATTTTAAGAATTTACTTACATTCTGTTTAAAACAGAAAAAAAATATCAAGCTGACATTACAGCATTCTAAATAAGAAGGAAAAAAACATGGAATGTTCAAATTATACAGAAACTGAACATGGTGTTTTTTTAGACTAAAAGTATTTCCTTAGGAAGCTATAAAAAAGTTCTTCCTTCAGTGACAAAATGAGACGCGAAAATAAGCTCCATTTTAACTGTGATGTAGAGATAATTCTACTCAAATGAGAGACGCCGTCTAGGAATTTTAATTCCAGTAAAGAGAAAAAAAAGGCTCTATTAAATAGAAGTAAACTTTTCTCTAACTTCAATAACTGAACTTTAAGAAAGAGAAGAAGAAAAAAAAATAGTCTGCAGGGACCGAACCCTCCTTCGCTTAATTGTCTCTCAAACGTTGAAGAATTTTAATTAAATTTTTCTCGCTTCTTTAATTTTTTTTTCCGAAGGAAATATTTTATCTTTCTTATTAGCATGTGTCAGTTATAATTACGCAAAAACGTATTTTCTCACGACTAAAGTAGAATTTTCGACATTAAAAGTGTATGCTTCAGTCATTTTATGCCAGCAGGGGTGAAAAAAAGTGAATAGTTTTGAGATCCAATAAAAGAGATTTTTAAAAAAAAACACACACACACACAGAGCGGGAAATTAGTCTTGAAATTTGTTCCGTTAAAAATTCTAATTGTTTTCACATATTGGGAAAAGAAAGACAACATTCTTTAGACGAAGAAAAATTTCCTTTCGTGATGTGGGGAAGGAAAAAAAGAAAACAATTCTTTAAAACAATTTATCTGGGTAATTAATTAGCTGTGTAATTAATTCGAATTTATTAAATTTCTTTCGATAAATTCCGTTTTTCGTGAAATAAATTTATGTAGTGCTTGAGAAATTTCAATATTCTTTATCTCCAACGAAAACTTTTCCTTAAAAAAAAATGCCTGAATATAAAATTCTTCAAGTTCTCTTGTTATTTTCAGAGAAAAAATCTAGTTTACTTAACAAGATAATATGAATGCTATCATATAGAGTCGACAATAAAATTCAATTATTTCCTTTTAAAATGAGACTTCGGTTATCCACTAAGCATGTTAATACAATTTTAGAACGTTTAGGCTTTACTAGTTGCTTTGAAAGGGATTTTTCGAGTGTACAAATTTTTTCCCCATGGCACTTCCTGGTGTGTGTGATTTCTGTATTAATGCCATTATATTCGTTTTTTTCGAAATTTCTTCTACTTCTTTGTGCGGTTATTTTTTTATGTTTAAAGTACCTGACTTGCATTCGGAACCGTGGTTTTAAAAAAAGTATATAAATATGTAATAATTCCCAGTATTATAACCCTTTTAATCATCTGGTCCATCCCTTCAGGGCCCACATTTTAATAATAAATTAGCCAGCCACCTAGCGAGAATATTTTAAACTACATCTAGCTACCAACTCAGATCATGTGATTTGAGCGGCCTTTTAAAATTGAGATTCCTGAAGACCACTCTCGCTCTTCTGTATTTGTCTGCGTCAACATGTAGCCGGCTGCAGCTTGGTTTGTGTGTGTGTATTGTGTCGTCCTTGTCTTTCTTTATGTGTTCAAGATGTATAATAAAACAGTTTTAATTAATCACAGGACTGCCTCATCAATCCCATATAAAGAAATACCTTTCAACGGCCACGTCTATTTCAAATATATATTTATATTTTCTTTTATATTTAGTGTCAGTTGAATTAAAATATACATATAAGTTTGCTTTAAGAATATTATCGCAACAAAAAACTATTTAACCTTTTATCTACCGCATTATGATTTACTGTGCAGTTTTTTTCATGCAATATTTTTTTTTAATCATTACATTGAAAATTAAGGGATATACATAAACAAAACACTCAACTTTGGGAAATTTAATCCGTCAAAGCTAATTAATTAATTAAAGATATTCAACTGTAAAATTAATTATATATACTGATCACTTAAAATAAATAGTCAAATCGTTTTCTGAGGTCTTCATTAACATACAAAAAATAATAATAAGACACTTACCGTTTGACATTAGTTTTCGGAACAAAAATGACCATCTTCGCAATCCGATCAAAATGTTAGCTGAAAACGCAATTTCTGCTATAAAACTATTTACCTTTCCAGCTATGATATCATCATAGAACCCATGCTGCCATTTTTCTTGGAAGACTGGTTTTAAAAGAATATTCCTTCTAAGTATCGTCAGAGTATTTGTAAAAATGGTTATTCTATGTAATTTTAAAGTGAGTGGTACTTATAAGTACCGTCGGTAGATAAAGGGTTAATACAATTTTAGAACATTTAAATGGGGTTACTAGTTGCATGGTCCGGCTTTGCACGGGATTTTTCCAGTGCATAAATTTGTTTCCCCTGGCACTTCCTGGTGTGTGTAATTTCTGTATTAATGCCAAAATTTCGCTTTTTCGAAATTTCTTCCACTTCTTTTTGTGGGGTTATTTTTTAATGTTTTAAATATCTGACTTGCATTCGGAACCGTAATTTTTCAGAAGTGTATAAATATATGTATCTTTCTTTCTTTTTTTTTGTTGATATTTAGTGTTAGTTGAATTAGAATATACATATAAACTTGTTTTAAAAATGTTATCACAATAAAAAAAAATGTTAATTCAATATTTTGGCAAAAAATGAAGATAAAAATGACATATTTTTCAAAATATCCTCTTATTATGTGAAAAGTTTCTATAATAATAACATTTTTCCTGTATATGACAAATAAATCTGTACAGAGCTTGAATTAGGATTTTTGGAATATTTAATTACGAAGTGGATTTATTTGTATTTTAAAATATCAAAGCAGAGTAATTTTGATAATAAACACCGTTTGTTATTTCAATTAATAGTAAATCTGAAAATAAAGAGAACTTTTTTTAAAAACACTAGTTTAGGCTCTGAATAGATATCTTGGTTAATACAGGTAAAATATTATTAATATAGAAGCATTTTTCGTAGCAAGAAAATGTTTTGAAAATATATCCTTCACTTTTTGCCAAAAAGTTGCATTTAAATAAGGTTTTTGTAATAATATATAAAACAAATATATATATATGGATGTTTGTATATATGAAATCGCTTCACTCCAACACACCGTTCAACCGATCATTACGAAAATTGGCATGTATATGTATTTTTTTGTGTGGAGAAGGTTTCTGGGCTATCCTCTTTGTTGCAGCTCTCCACCAGGTGGCGCTGAAGCAAAGCAACTTTTGCACCGTTCAATCAATCGCCAAGTTGCCAATGTGGTTGTCAAAAATGATGCTTTCTTGGCTTTATCACCAACATTTCGCTATGTTTCCATTGAATCGCCATTATAATGTAAGGAACGGCGTTGCTAGTGAATATTATAATTTTAGCATAAAATAAATACAACAGAAAATAATATTAACATATTACACATCCAGATATAAATTATTTTCACTATTTTAAGCGTTCATTACACAAAATTTGTAACAATGTGTTACTTTTGCTGAGCAGAGATCAGCTTATGAAGGTGATTTCAAAAGCCGACCCACAAGAGAGTTACGGGGCGTTATGAATAAAAAAAATTCTTTTTATCAGCTATTAGATCTACAGACTTAAAATTTAACAAATATGGTTTTTTTTTTTTTTTTTGTTCAGCTGAGATATGCAAAAAGCTTTTTTATAGTTTTATTTGAAATTCACGTAGAATTAAATCATTAAAAACTTCTTTATCCTTCAGTCTGTATTGTTTAATTTTTCTATTCACCCCTGAGAAGAACGGGTATACCAGCTAGTTTATATGTATATTATAATTCAAACGGTATTAAATATAAAAATAAATATTTATTTACATGCGTTTTCAAAATCATAGTTCCGAACATATTTAGTAACTTTAAGATGCAAAGACTGATTTTTTAAATATTCGAACTGATAATCTTGTTTATGGACTATAAGTCTGAATTATGTTTTCCAGTATATAAAAGCCTTTCATAAATTCTTTCTCCACTGACATTTTCTTGCCGTTACTCTTTCACGACTTTCCAGAGTTTATTAGTGGCGATGGATTTCATTTTAGAAAGAATTCTTTTGAGCAAACCAGAAGCAAAATAAGTTATAGGTGAAATGGTCATAGGGACTCTGCAGTAGCAAGTTGAAAAGATATATATGCAACAGTACTCTGTTTTCATTTTTCTCAAGGAATTCAGTGGCAGTTTTTGAACTGTAGCTTTGTCTTGATTCAGTTTCACTCTGAAAGTCGTTCGGATAAAGAAATGGAATACTTTTTATAAATATTGGACGAAAAATATTTATCTAATAGAATAATGGTGAACTGATTTTACATCGTTTTTCACTTTCCTGTAATTTTTAATACCTCATTTTTAGAGAAACCAACAATAATCATGAAGATTTTACCGAAAACTTTATTTGCGTTCTTTGAAAAGGGTTTAAACAACTCTTTTCCCAAATTTTTGAAAGAAATTACATCTTTTTTATTGCCGCCACTCACACACACATTTAGATAAATTCATTCTTCATCACAAGTAGCAATGTATGTCCATTTGACTCTTGCTAAACGGTTTTCATACAGGACTTAGTGGGTTCTTATAGGAATAAATTAAAAGAGCAAAAAATGTCTGTCTATAAAATATCTTACGTTAAAAAAGGGGAGTAAAAAAGGTACGAAAAAAGATTTCGGGAGAAAACGTCTATCTGAAGAAGAGCGCCAAGAACGAATATTGCGTAAAAAAGTACAAATTATACAGAGATGAATGCTTGAAATTTATTTTTTCCTGCTAACAACATATTGAAAATAAAAACAGAATTGCATAATACATGGAAATTACAATGGGGGTTAGTCCGCCATTAGGTGGTGGGTACACCCCTAGTTTTAATAAATAATAAAAATAGATGCATATAAATATTAAGCTATTTGACTTATTGGTTTCATGTTATGTTAACCACATTTTGTTAAAATAACATGAAACATAATTTAAAATTATAACTGCTTTGTACAAAACCTATGTTCTGGATTGAAATCAAAGTAAAAAAAGAAAATTAAAAAGGAAAAAAATTTTGAAAAGCTTTTCATTAAAAGCTATCAAAACATAAAGGCAATTGCTATTATAAGAAGGATCATTAACAATATCAATTTACCTTTTAAGCATTTTTCGAACTACATGTACAACAAAATGTGAGAACAAATTAAGAATTCCTCCATACCTTCACGAAGAAAAATACAATCATTAAATAAACTCGAGAGAGTTACATGTTATAAACTTTGTATAAAAAATTTTCAATTTTGGTATCTCTCCAATAATCCATTACTTATAATGAGTATTTATTGTAAACACGTTGCATCACCTATTCGCTATGTTGCATATGCTTCATTAAAATAACGAATAATAGTTTAATATTCTCCGTATTACGACAAACCAGAGGCACTCTCTTTTTTTCTGCCGGGCTGCATACATATTATGGCTATTTCAAGCGGGCTGCATACATATGTTAGCTATTTCACGCGGGCCGCAACATGAAGATTAATTGGGGGGGGGGGATAAATGCTTTAAGACAAAGATAACATAGAAAATTTAAAATGTGGAAATTGAGAAAATTATTATAACTCCTATTTTGCCTTTTTTTAATTATTATTTTTTGATATATTTTATTTTTGTCACTGAATTTTTCTAAATTGGGAGAATTTAAGAATCACTCTTTCACAATTTCTGCATCAGTAAACGGTTTCATTTGATTACCAATAATATAAAAAATTTCATAGGGTACCTTTGTTATCGCTGTGACATTATCATTGATAAAACACGTTGTTGCTGTTGTAAAGATTATTCAAGAAAGCCTATTTATCATCTCTTGAAAGAGATCTTCGAGGAAAAGTGTCATTGAACGATTCCTATTGGTATTTTTTAAATACAACATTTTCATGACCATTCACACAATTACTCAACCATGCTTGCTTTTCACTACAAAATAGTCAACTTCCCAGTCTTCTTGAAACAATCTATTTTCTTCGAATATTTTTCGCTTGCAAGATATGAAAGATAGTTAAAAATTAGTTCCACTCAAAAACGATCGCTACTCCACTGTTGTCTATTATCAATAATGAGAAAAAAAATATCAATTTTCACCCATACGACATAGACAGCCAAAAGCAAAATTGATATATCTGATTTTTTAACAAAGAAATTCCCACCAAATTTTCATAAATAAATGAATTTCTCAGAGCAATGGACCATGACCGAGCCACTTAAAAAGGCCCACTGGGCCGCAGGTTGAGTATCACTGCTATATACCTAAATATTATTCAGGTGATATCAGTTTCTCAATACATACTTTCGCTAATTCTTTCAAGGAAGAGGGGGGGGGGGGGAGCGAGAATGGAAAGAAGTGGAGTAGTCCCCGACTAATAGGTAAGCTTCTAATGGCTAGTGATCATTTTTCGCCCCATGATTCTTGTTACAAGACATGAAATTATCAGTTTTCTTGCACGAATTTTATCATTAATATAGCTCCAGTTTCGTCATTATGTTATGACTCTTATTAATTCCAGTGAGGTATATGAAGTTAAAGGTTTCATTTTACACGCATGTGTTTTGATCACACGTTCTTTACCTTTTATCAGCGGTTCTTAAAGTTTCGATCGCAGCAGCCCCCCTTTTTGTAGCAGGGTGACATCGGAGACTCCCAAGATTTGAACATCCCTCCCCGACTTAGTATTCTTGATTGAAATACAAGTTCTAGAAGAGTTTCTTGATTGGGGCCTATTTAGTAATCTAGTCTAGTATGGCACATCTTTAAATTTTTCCACGAGGACTTTCCAGAGTCTTAAACAAGTAAATATATAAAAAAAAAAAAATAATATAATAAAAAAAATAAAATATATATATATATATTTTATTATTATTATTAGTCGCTAAATCTCCCAAAAAAGTTCGTTATATGGAAAATTCGTTATATAGAGGTTTACCTTTCAATATACTTTATAAACCACATAAAATAAATTTTAAATTCATAAACACTATATATTGGAAAAAAAAGTAATTATTCACACCTTTTTGTAAATAAATATCTATTTTGAATATATCTTACCCATCAAAAAAAGAAAAAGAAAAACTGCAAGGAAAACAAGAAAAAAGAATGTCGACCAATACACTGCATTTTCAACATTCAGAAAATAGTTTTATATTAAATTCAGCGAATTTTAAGGATAATTTCTAATTTAAAGTACGCATGTAATTTTAAACATACATTTGTTTTATAGCTAGAAATTCTAAACATACATTAACACATGCGTCCTAAAATTTAATTACACATAAAATCTGCTAATTTTGTTTGAGTTTTTTGTTTGAAAAAATGCTTTGATGCAATCGAAGATGCTTCTAGTGACCTGAACAATGCGGGTTAATGGTTGCAACGCCCAGAATTATATTGTTCTCGGCAAGTTAGGCGCCTAATAAAACCAGTTCAAGGTTTATAACCACCACAAAATATGTTAAAAGAGAGAATAACTTGAGATGTACTGAAATACATAAAAATAGAGAGAAAAAAAATTGAGCCACAAGAGAAAAAGTACGTTATATAGAAAATGCACTTCGCTATTGGAAGGTTACTTTACGAAGAAAATCGTGAAATGCTCTTGATTCCAGGTAAGAACATTTCACGTCTACATTTATTCCAAGATAATTATATAAATAAATAAATATATAAAAATATGGAGAGAGCGAGCTAATAGTAGGAATTGAAAGAAGGAAATCTCAACGAAAAATGAGAGATCCGTCGACCCCCTAGAATAGCGCTGCTGACCCCCAGGGGCTCTCGGATCACACTTTAAGAACCGCTGCCTTATATGAACATGATTATACGTAAAACACAGTGCGAGCATCTTAACAATTGTTATTCTAATTCACAAATTTTATCCTTCAAAAACCGATTTTTATAAATTAGCTCATTGTTTTGCAAATTAAAAATTCCATTTTTTCCCTTCAAATTAATCTTTTTTCCCCTCAATTGTTTTCTTTATTCAGTTTTTCTCATTAAATTTATAAAATAAAAAAATAACTTATCAAAGAGCATTCCAAGTGCTCAAAAAGTAAACTAGAATGAACTAAATAATTTCAATAGCATTGTGCATAAAATTGCTGATTTTTAATACAAATCTTTGGGTAACAATTTCGAGAAAATTATTTTCTTTCTCGTCAATAATGAAAACATTAAGCACTGACAGACAGCAATAAACAGAAACTTATTTTTTGAGATAAATAACCTTTTGTCTTTTTCACAAGAAATCGAAAACTGAGCTAGTGCTTATTAACATTGCTCACAATAAAGCAACACAAGGGGCTATTAGCGTCTGACCTCGTAATTTTATGAACCATGGTTAAGTGACGAGGACGACACCTGAGCTGGAACCCCTCTCCGAATTTCAACAATCATGTAAACAAGAGGATTTGAGCCTCGACAGATTTAATGTAGATCAGCCCTTCTGCGTGTGGTACAGTTAGGTTTGGGCACCAATCCAAATCTAAAGCTTACTTGGCGTTAGTCAGGTTTTGGGCCCCTTAGAATCCAGAATCCCCCCCCCTTCCTCAGCGATACAGGAATGTTACTGACGTCCCTGCCCTTATATAGTAGTGTATAAAGACCTCCCTTATGAAAGGGAATGGTTACATTCTAAAAAACATGCAGATGAAAGTGCCGAGGAGTAATCTCTACGGTAAAAATTAAAAATCTGTTGGTCTAGGGCAGTGGTCTTCAAACTTTTCCGACTCACGGAACCTTTATG
>BMAO01039619.1:0-17227 GCA_019973975.1 Trichonephila clavata
AACTTAAGAAAGAAATGGACTGAGAATTTTCCTTTCACATGAAGCTTTAGCGGAGCTACGCTCACATGTTTTCCACTCAAATCAACACAGCTCTCGTCTCGTGTCAACACGTTCAACTTGCACCTCTGACAACGGCGATCTTTTTAATTAAGGGGCGAAGCGCTTAACATACGACCAACATGAATAATTTTTAAAAAAATTTCCGCACATCAATCAAAGAATTGCAAATACATGATACTCTTCACAATATACTGAAAAGCATTATACACAATGAATTAACGTTGAAAAGGTACTGAAATATTTCCAAAAAAGAAAAAAATAAGCTATAAAGCAATACAGATTAAAAATTGCTGCTCATATAAATTAGGATTAAGGACAAATTGGAATCAAAAGAAAGTTTAACAATTTTAAACAGGTCGTATAGATACCTTTACTCGTTTTCATTGCAACTTCTGTTATCCTTTCCTTATGGAAAAAATTCTATTTTGGCAAGACTCCAACTCGGTAATTTTGAAATATCTTCTCCTTTAACCAAAACAACATTTTCCTTGAGCTCTTTATTTCCTTTTGCACCACTTGAACACTATTTAAATAGTCTGAAGTCCACTTACTTCAAAATTCTAAAGTCAATTTTTGAACAAGTTTTCATTTATATTGAGCCTATTCGTAGGAGTTTCCCTTTGGCAAGGATGTTAAAGATGAGCCAATTAAAAAATTAGCAGAAGTAAGAGTTAAATCATCTGTGGAGAAAGGGCAAAAAAATCGTGAGTTTAAAATGGTTCCCATTTGCGTAACAAATGTAAAAAAATTCTTCATGAGTAAGAATAGTATTTCCTACAACCCTTTTAAGGTGATCTTCCAAAGAATTAGCCCTAACTTTCCACAAACCACAAAATGAGGAGTATTGAAATGCCATTTGATGCTATCTGAAGCAAGGAAGTACAGTTATAACTTGACTTATGCTACCTCGACTTGCGGGAATTCGGAGTTAAGCGATTTTCAAATCTCGTCAATTCGTCTTTTTTCCCCCTTTTTTCATCACTGAAACTCAGACGGAATCGCAGTGCCGGCTAAAGCTTATTTTGGACACTGGTCACAGAAGATCTACTGGCCCCCTTCGCACTGTGGTGGATCGAAATTTATTACTAGAAAACCTGGTTAAGTTCAGGTTATCCAAGCCCATTCGCTCCCTTCCGGTCCCAAGCGCTTAATAAATAAACTGGCACTGCAGAATCTGCTCCAGAGCGTGATGAAATTCGTAATTTGATTGTAGAAGAGAAGTTGTCGATTTTCCAGGCAAATAAATTTAGTAGTTGATAGTGATAAAGTTGCAAGAATTGATGAATTCCCATAATCGGGAGCTGATAATCGATAAACTCACAGAAATGTATGAACAAAGCATAGAATCCTCAGACCTAGTTCAATCAGAAAATCGAATGTCGGTTGGGAATTTGACAGAAGACCTCAGTTTAATTGAAAAAGGGTACAAATTTTAGAAAATACATATTCTACGAAGAGAGTTTTTTTTTTTTTTGTCAACAAAACAAGGAATTAAAAAATTTATTAGCTTGCTACGGAAATTTTGCAGGAGAAAAAAAAAAATCTTTTAGCTGGCAGACTGCTTGTTAGATTTTTATGAAACCTTCTACATCAAAATAACTTTGATTTGTGATTTTGCATTTGTGTTACCTAAAATTTTATTGAACAATTTTTTTCTAAATTTTTTTTCTTTAGTCTCCAGCCTCAGCTAAAAATAAATTATATGTATTTACATGAAAAACTATACCCCGACTTACGCGGTTATTACTTAATCCCACCCATGGCTTAGGTTCGGGGTGTTACCGAATTCAATTTTCTGTACATTACGTTTAAAATTTTACGAAGCTCATTGTTGGCTCTTACAAAGTTATTTCCATTATCACAGGAAATGTCGCTTGGTCTACCTCTACGAGAAAAATATTTTCAATGATCCAATAAAAGCTTCAGTACTTTAACTCTAAAATATTTCCGAATGTTTGGCTCTAACAGCAAAACATGTAGAAATACAAAAGTAACATACATTTTTTTCACTCTACCTGGGAATAACTTAATACTAAGAGAACCAAAAATATCCAGATCTACTTTAATAATTACTTTCGCAGTGTTGACTCTGACACTAGACAGATTTGGCATCATTTGATTTTTAAATTTAGCACTTTAATTTATAGCAACACAATTCTGTGTTTAGGCCCGCAGATGGCACAGAGATATTGGCTAAACACGAAGGTAAGATTAATTGGGGCCGTGGGTAGCCTTGTGGTTATAGCATCCGACTCCAGACCGGAGGGCCTGGACCCTATGCCCAATGCCACCAAATACCACCGAGTACACACGGAGTACGTGCTCGTTGAATCAGTGGATCCGAAAGTCTTGTGGGTGGTCGTAGCAGAAACCACCAGTGCAGGGGGCTAGAGAATATTTCCCTCCCATCCAGTTCCATGCCTAAATTGTAGAAGTGGAGATAGGTGGTGTCGCCATCTATCGTTAAGAAGTCCAACCTGTCTCACAGACTCTGGCAACTTTCATTCCTTCGTTTCGGGAAGGAAACGACAACAACATAAGATTAATTGTTTGCTCACTAAACACTAATATTAAATGTTTTTAGTGGAGTTAAAGAATTGATGTTCTCAAAATAGAAAAATTTACTTTAAATGTCACTAAAGCAAAAGCTGCTCTCTTCTCCCGAAACAAAACGGTACAACATTTACTTACAAAATAACATTACCTCTTGGTCTTGGAGCTCCTAACATATTGTTACGTAGATCGGGGTTCGAGGATTTCATGCAAAATCAGTCGTAAATAACAAGGCAATTCTTTAGAGCGATCAGTATTTATTGTCGAAGATCAATCCTTGAAATACAGGATTCAGCAGCAAAATTCACAAAATAAATATCAGAAGGATTACACACCTTCAACAGCACTCAGACACAATAAGCAGTGTCTAAAATACACGTATGTAAATGACTATTCACAAGCACAGCCGAGCTGATCAAGTTCAAGGCAAGTCTACTAATCGCTAATCAAAACAATGCTCACTACTCGCTGGTTGAAATCAGACTCGCTATTCGCTGGCTGAAACCAGACTCACTACTCCCTGGCTGAAACCAGACTGACTGTTGCGGTGGGTATCTCTCTATTTATATCCGGGGCCGAAACTTCTGGAAAGATGCGCTCGCGTCACAGATCGTGAAATTAGTGGATTTATCCACTAATTTCTAGAAAAATCCAGAGGGCCCCGAACTCGCCAACATGGTCACCAAAGTCGCCAAGTTGGTCGCCAAAAATGATGCCAACTTGGCTCTATTGCCAATATTTCGCCAATTTCTCATTGAATCGCCGTTATAACGTAAGGGACGGCGTTGCTTGTGAATATTACAACTTTAACATGAAATAAATATAGAATAGAGTAATATAAAGGCATTGCACATCCGAATACAAATTATTTACATTATTGTATAAAAAATTCGTAACACTGCCCCCTCCTCAAAGACTGCACGTCCCGGGCAGTACAATCCCTGAGTAAGAGGCATCTATTTACAGACATATTCTACTCACATAGTAATCGAATATAAAGTAACAAATACTCAACAACACATACAAAGCAAATAAATTCAAAATACAAACTTAAATTACAACACTAAAATAAAACTAACGGATTAGAAAAGAGAAACACAATTTACATTATTTACAAAATAGTTAGTGACTATGGTCTGATGTTAAGGATCTTATTCTCCTTGGCCAAGGTGAGGGGCTAGCTATCATAATGTATTACCTTCGGTTTTGTGTGTGGTGATTTCTGTATCCGAACCACAACGTCATTCAGTCTTTTTAGGACTGTGTAAGGAACTTCCCAGTTGGTCTGCAGCTTTGGAGAGAGTCCTCTGCGACGTTTCGGATTTCATAACCACACTTTGTCGCCTTCATGGAAGTCGTGTCCGGTTGCTCTTGCGTCGTGTCGGGTCTTCATCTTCTCTGAAGTCATGCCGATTCTTTCCCTAGCCAAATGATGCATTTCCTCCATCCGTGCCTGGAGTTTCTCGACATACTCCTCAGGCGCCAAAGGAGCATCTGGTGGGCGGCTGAACAAGAGATCTGCAGGTAACCGCAGATCACGTCCGAAGAGCACCTGGGATGGGGAATAACCGGTGGTCTCGTGAACGGCACTCCTGTAGGCAAGCAGGAAAAGAGGCAGTTTCTTGTCCCAGTCCTGTTGATTACTGGATACCAGGAGAGAGAGGCTGTTCAGGATGGTCCGACTGAACCTCTCTACTATGCCGTCAGACTGAGGATGTAAAGCTGTTGTCCGGGTTTTGTCAATGCCGAGTATCTCACACAGTCTCTTGCAAACTGCTGAATCGAAGTTTCTTTCTTGATTAGAGTGCAGTTGTAGAGGAACTCCGTATCTTGAGATCCATTGTTGCACTAGAACCTCTGCAACAGTCGGACAAACAGTCTCTTGGTCGGATTTAGGATAAGCTTCAGGCCACTTAGTAAAGTAGTCCATGACCACCAGGATGTTGCTGTTGCCATCTGCTGATCTCGGAAGTGGGCCTAAGATGTCGAAAGCTATTCGTTCGAAAGGTGCTCCCACATTATACAGCTGGAGTCGTCCTCTGGTGCGTTTTCTCGGACCTTTACGAGCAGCACAGGGATCACATGTGCGACACCACTTCTCAACGTCACTCCCCACGTTGTTCAAGTAGAAGCGCTCTCGGACTTTTTGTAAGGTTTTCATGACACCAAAATGACCACCAGTTGGACTGTTATGGAGTTCTTTTAGGACTCTCGATATTATTGTCTTCGGGAGTATTAATTGCCACCTGAATGCTTTTCCGTCGTCAGAATCCCATTTCCGATATAAAACTCCATTTCTCAGGTGCAGAGAGTCCCAAAGAGCCCAGTAACGCTTCGTTGTAGGATGTAAAGAAGCGATGTCTTGCCAGCTGGGCTTTCCATCAGATGACTCTTTGAATCCTATTACTGGTTTAATTTCAGGATCAGCCAGTTGATCTTTTCGGACGCTCTCGTCACTCCACGGGTCCAATTCCGATGTTGATGGCGTTGTAACTTGGCGGACTACTGGATCTATTGCGCCAAATTTCTTTTCGACACTCGAGCAGTATTTACTATTCTCTGGTTTTCTCTTCATTTCCCTTTGCTGATCCTTTTTGCTTTCTACATACTTTCCTAGGCTCGATTACACTTGCACGGTTAGGATATTCCTGATTTACTCGAGGGCAGTTACTTCTTAGATGCCCTGCTCTACCGCACCCCCAGCACTTGGTGCTGCAATCTTCCTGATTTGTTCGAGGGCAGCTACTTCTGAGGTGCCTTGCTCCACCGCACCTCCAGCATGTGATGCTACGTCTCTTCTGTTTCTGACGTTGGGCCATTAAATCTCGAATTTCCTCTTTCAATTTCTTTATCTCCTTCATCCGTGGAGATTCACAGGATGCATCTGCATTCACTCTAACCTTTTGGATACAATGGCGGTCCCTGAGACTGGCTTCAGTGGTGGCCTCCAATTTCAGGGCATATAACAGGGCAGATTTTAGATCTTGAACATCCGCCATTCTTACAGCCCTCTGGATTTCTTCATCTTCCAGTCCGTCGACGAAAAACTGGAGAGAAATTATTTCTTGCACATTTACTGAGAAATCCAAGAAAGCTACGTTGGCGAGCCTTTTTATTTCGAAGGCATACGCTTGCAAACTTTCTCTGGTTTTCTTGATTCTTGTTTTCAACCACAGGTGAGCGTAGTCTCTTTGGAGTATTTCTGTCCGAACTGAAGATCCAGAGCATTATAGAGAGAGTTCAAATTTAGCAGCTCTGTGTCGGGAAGAGTCAGCAGTATTTCAGCGGCTTCTCCCCTAAGGGATACTGCTAGTTGCCTTTACCCCTTCAGTCCATCCGTTGGCATCAGAAATAATAGAAAATTGAGTTTTATACCAATTTGTTTTTCCATCATAGGTGGACAGTTTCACCGACACTGAAGAGGTAGGCACCGATACTGGAGAAACCCTTACTGGAGAGGAAGGCACAAACTTGCTTTCATGATTCTTGTTTTCACAAGTTTGAAGTTTCTTTTCCAGATCTTCCATTCTTTGTGACATGAGGCTAAAATTCCCAGCCACTTCTTCAATTCTTTCTTCAACCTGCTCTTTAACCCTTTCTATTTTCTCTTCAACTACTGTGATTTCTTCTTCCATTTTTCCGGCTATTCTTTCTTCAACACTGTTGATTTTCTCCTCAAAACTGTCAATTTTCTTTTCTAGAGAATTCTTCAGATCTTCTTGACATTTCTGTACTGTTTCCAGACCCTTCTCCATTCTATCCTTTAACTCATTCTTTGTCACTTCTTGGCTTCTCTGCATATCTTCCAGACCTTTCTGCATTTCTTGTTGGCCTTTATCCATTCTCTCTTTAGTCTCTTCTTGACCTTTCTCCTTTCTCTCTTTAATCTCTTCTTGACTTCTCTGCAAATTCTCCATTCCTTTCTTAGTCTTTTCTTGGCATTAATGCCCTCTAACAGAGCCTTCAGTTGCTCATCCACGGCTCTTGTTATGCATAAAATCCCACTTCTGACACTAAATTGTTACGTAGATCGGGGTTCGAGGATTTTATGCAAAATCAGTCGTAAATAACAAGGCAATTCTTTAAGAGCGATCAGTATTTATTGTCGAAGATCAATCCTTGAAATACAGGATTCAGCAGCAAAATTCACAAAATAAATATCAGAAGGATTACACACCTTCAACAGCACTCAGACACAATAAACAGTGTCTAAAATACACGTATGTAAATGACTATTCACAAGCACATCCGAGCTGATCAAGTTCAAGGCAAGTCTACTAATCGCTAATCAAAACAATGCTGTGGCGAAAGGCCCTATAGATGGGGCTCCCACTTTTTCTGTATGTCTAAAATGTATTTTTGTTTCGCTTCCGAGTTCAGTTCTGACCTAGTTTTGCTAAGATGATGTTTGCTTCGTTTTCTAGTAGTTGATAGTATTTAGAATAAATAGGCAGAACTCACTAAACTTGTAAATATGTATATAGATGTCATTAAAAGCATAAAAACTATCTGGCTGGTCATCAATTTAGTTTAGTAGAATTTATTTGTAGTTAGTTAGAGCATTCTACCACTGAACAATAGTTAATTAGTAAGATGCGCTTTATATGGTGCATCGGCCGGGAACAGTGTTGAAATAGAATAATTTTTAGTTTCATTAGATGCCGTTGTGTGGATTAGTACGCGTTCCCTTGTCTTGTGGATTACCTAGTATTTTAGTGAAGGTGTTCTTCAAACGGGTGAGTACCTTTTGATTTCATAATGGAATTAGATCGTCTTAAGAGAAAAAGGGCGGCATTTAAATCATCAACGACTAAGTTGTTGAAAAGAATAGACGAAAGTAAGGATTCAATTGATAGTTCTGAATTAGATGATTTATTAAATTTATTACAAGGTAAAATTGATAACATTAAAATTCTTGATGATCAGATTGTTGATTTAATTGATGTGAATGACATTGAAGCAGAAATAGAAAGAAGTGAAGAGTATTATGAAAAGTTAATTACAAATAGATGCATGCTTCAAAGAAAAATAAACGATTTAAGTTTGGATAGTCAAAATGCCCCAAATCCCGTTCAACAAAATCAAGTTTCATTTCAATCGCAATCATTTTCAGATCCCACCCCAGCCGTTAAGTTACCTCGTTTAAGTTTGAATAAATTTTATGGAGATCCGTCGACATATTTAGAGTGCTATGGACAGTTCGAAAATGCGATCCATAAGAACAATAGCTTATCAAAAGTAGAAAAACTTATTTATTTGAAAAGTCTAGTAGGTGGTGGTGCTGCACCCGCGATAAAAGGTTTAGAACTTAAAGATGAAAATTATAATTCAGCTCTGGAAATTTTACATTCTCGCTACGGAAATAAGGATGTATTAATTCAATCCCACCTCGGATCATTATTAAATATCCCACCTATTAAAACCTCAAATGATTTAAATGCTCTTAGAACGATGTATGATAAAATCGAAACCCAAATTAGAAATTTATAATCCCTTTCGGTTGATACAAAAACATATGCCAATCTTCTAACACCGATCATTATTAAATTTTTACCATCGGATTTAGCTCTCGATTTTACGAGAAAAACTGTTGATGAAAATTGGTCTTTACAGGCCTTATTAGAATTTTGGAGAAAAGAATTACTTTGTAAGGAGCGTGCAAAATTAATTAATTCTGAAAGAAATAATAGGCGCGAAAACTTAAATTATAACCGTGAAATTTCATCCGCGACGGAACTCTTGACGAATAGCAAAAAGCCGAACTACCATTCACGAAATGTTAGAAATGGACGAAATTCAGACCAGACAGACGCCAAGCGGGGAATCACGTGACAACTTTCCAACATTTGCACGTGTTTTTTATTCCCGTGTTAAACCTATGCAGTAAGTTGTTGACATTCTTGTGCTGCAATTTTATCTAATTAAAATATATGATATCATTATATTTTATGCATTATTCTAGTTTTTATATTTGTTAGGAAAAATTCTTAACAACTTTTTTGTAAAATTTCTGTTTCTTTCTTATTTATTTATCTAATTAGGTATTCGTCCGCTCCAACTAGTGTTAGATAGTATATTTATGTATAGTTCTCTCTCTCTCTCTCTCTTGATACACTTAGATTAGCTGATAGTTATTTTAGTTCTTAATTAATTTTGTAGTTCTTTATTTTATATTTTTGCGCAAGAATGGCTCACAGTATAGGAACAAAACCCCTTCTTTTAAAAAATTTCAATTTATGTGAAGTTCTCCGATAAATCGAGAAATTTTCCAGTGCCACTGGAAATCAGAGTGTCACTACCAATGTTAGGAAAGGATTGAAGTTATATGAAACCAAGTTTGTAAGCACCATATCGTTTACTGAGCCTGATTGCTCAGTGAATGATTATTTCTTTATCACAGGCGTTGTCAAAGCAGAGATGAAGAAAAGAGTAAAATACAAGCCATCTGTTTAGATCAGAACAACTTCTGAGGTAAGAAAAAAATTTTCTTACTCTCTTATAATTTAGATACCTTTAGAAAGTATTATGATTACATTGGACTATTTACTTATGTTTGCTTTAATTTAACTCATTGTTTTGAAGTACAAAATAGGTTTTTAATAATATTAAATAGTTTTTAATAATATTAACATAGGTTTTTAATAATATTTACATTGTTATTTATCATTGAATTATATGTTGATTCTAAAAGATTAAAAGTAATGACAGCTATTCAAATTTAGCAGCTTTTTAAACATCTGTAAAAGAAATGTCAATGGGCAAATTTATATATATATTTTTAATAGGTTCATTATCAATGATCTTACACTATTAAAATTCGAAGGTAAACAAACGTATCTATCTATCTATCTATGTATGTGCGTCTATCTTCTCACGAACAGCACCACGCAGAAAGTCGCGGAAGGTACCAAAAGATCGGGAATTTCCCGGGGAAGCCGTATTGCCTATTTATATTCCGATATTGTAATTAGTTGAAAAGATATTAATTAAAAACCTTAAAACGCCTAATTGTTTTACTTCTGCCGGTTGTTTACTTGGCGGAACTTCCCTTCCGTTTCGGCCGAGCGGTAATCTTACGTTTTCCACCATATTAAAATTGTCATCTAATTTTCGGTGTCGAAATGAGACAAAAAATAATTACAGAATCGGAAATATCATTTATTTCACCACGACACGGTATAATTTTTTTTGTAAAATAACGATATTTTCTATTTTTTTCGAATTTTTTAAAATAGTGTTAAAACAGATGCGTTTTTATGAAAATTATTTCTAAATCGTTGGGTATGAATTACTTTTCGTGTTATTAAATCGATATTCTACACTAATTAACTTCAAGCCTTTCTCTTTTAGATCCATACATTTAAAAAATAAAATTCCCAAAACTTTTTTTTTAAAGAATTTTTAAAAAGTAGTCTCAATTTTTCCTTCGCATTGAATAACTTCTTCAATGATTGAATTCACTTGCTGCATCCCCACTGATCTGAAATTTACTTCATTTTCAGTGCTGCCATTATGTAAGCAAATGGTATGTCACAATTAATTGCTAAATGAGCAATTTTAATCAATTTCATTATTAAATAATTAATAAGTTAGTTTTTTATAATATACTTTATTTCGCAGATACGTGTTTAAATAATTTAATTAACACAGAGTGGAATGAAAAACTATAAAATTAAAATTAAAAAAATTACATGTTTTTATCAAATAGTATTATTTTCTTTTTGAAAGTTTTTTTCAGTGAATGTTGGCATATAACTAGGTTTTCCCCCAAAGGTGGATTTTTAACACTTATATATGTTTAATCAAACATCCAAACGTTTTAAGAGCTATCTGTAGAATTTTTTTTATTAGTATTTATTGATAATGGATTTAAATTAATATATATTTTTTAAATTAAAATGCATTCAATGCATTTCTGAGATTCATTTAAAATATTTATCAGTATCGAAATTTTTGTTCTCTTTCATAAAACTTATAGTTTACTTTAAAATAATGCGTAATTGCATGAAACTTTTTCCCCCCGTGTCAAATATTTCAAAAAATTCTCACAATTTTACTTCAAGAATTAAAATAGTAGTGAAATTTTGTAATTTGAAAAATTTATACTTTCTGTTCTTTTTTCAGCATACAACTATTTTTAAAAATGCTACAGTTTCGTTTCCGGGAAAAAACTAAAAAAAATAAATGTTTTTATCAGATAGTATTATTTTCTTTTTGAATGATTTTTTTCAGTGAATGTGTACTTATAACTAGGTTTTTCACATAGTGTTTTTCTTAGCAGTTACATATGTTTAATCAAACATCCCAAACGTTTCAAGAGCTATCTGTAGAATTTTTTTTATTAATATGTATAGATAATGTGGATTTAAGTTAATATATTTTTTAAAATCAAATGAATATTTCTATTATTTCCTTATTAAATTAATTATTTGTTAATAAAAGGTATATCGCCTATTATTTTGGATAAAAATACGTTCTAGAGCCTGGAATAAATATTTGTCCTCAGTGCCAGCCTAGCGGTAGCTAGGCTTCTACTTCAGTTACACAGTATACCTAAGAAAGGGAGTAAATAAAGTGAGAATGATAGGTTCGCCTAAGCTAAAACTAGCTTCGGCGGTCAGGAGGTGGTGGGAGGAGGTGGAACATAGTTTCCGTAAACGGAAAACAGCTTTTTCGTTTCGTTCTTCAATCCGAAAAGGGGGTTTTCGTTACGTTTAACAGCAGGGGGGGGGGTGGAATTCTTAGAAATCAGGTAGTATCTTCGTTGCGCTATGAGGCAAACGGTACATGAGGTGAGGCTGGTTCATGAAGTTAGATTGAGAGCTAATCGTCGGGTTGTCATGATGATGGATTGCAGAATGGAAAGTTGAGGAAAGATTCGCTATTAGGGTGTGGATGGGTTCAACACAAAGTTCTTCGTGGAGAACAGATCTTGGGATGTACCTGGGAGCTCTGCCTATGACTCGAAGCGCTTTATTTTGAAGTCTTTGAATATCATTTAATTGTGTGTTACTGGCAGATCCCCAAATGGGGCATGCATACGTTAAGATGGGGCGAAAATAGGTTTTGTAAATAAAAATCCGGTTATTTAAAGAGAGTTTGGATTTCCTTCCAATCAGTACGTTCTAGAGACATTTTTAAGCTAACTGTAAGTAGCGATTGATTGATTAATGAAAACCTGAAAATTATTTTATTATTTTCGATTCCTAAAAATTATCTATTATTAAAAAATGATGACTTTTTTTTTACTCAAGCATCAAAATAGTTTTCTTTTATTGTTTAAATTTATTATTTTTTTACTAAAGCAATATTGTTTTTGACATGTCATGAATAGAAACTTGAAGATAAATCTTATATCTGAGGGGAGAGTCAGGGGGAAAATAGTTCTACACTCAAATAAGCCACTGTAACACCGTGCAGTAGAAAGAGAACTGAAACATGTTTGACATTAGTAAGATCTGGAAGATATTTTTTTTTTCGAAAAAGGGAATTGTAGTGACGTTTATATAAAGGAATCACACACATACCAGGAACTTTGATAAAGGAAGGTGAATTTCCATGGCAGTATGTTATGCATTCGAAACAAATTTTAATAAAACACTCAAAATACTTAAAACAATCATTTAATAATTTCTTCTTTTATAAAGATAATTGCATGAAACATTTTTCCCGTGTGTCGAATATTTCAAAAAATCCTCACAATTTTACTTCAATATTTAAAATCGTAGTGAAATTTGAAAAATTTCTACTTTTCTGTCTTTTTTCAACATACAACTATCTTTAAAAAGGCTACATTTTCGTTTCCGGGGACTAAAAAATTGCAACGAAAGAACTGAAAACTGAGTGAGTGATTTTTTAATTCGCACTGTTCGCCTATTCGAGGGTTATTGGCGATGGACCTCGAAATTTTCAACCATGGTCAAGTGACGAGGACGACACCTGCGCTTTCACCCATCTCTAATAATTAGAACACCACACCAACGCAAGAAAAAATTTCGTAAAAGGGAGTTTTAATGACATAGTTAAAGAAATCACTCACATCGCGCACATAAGAGCTATCGGCCTGAGGGAAACACGAAATTTCCATGGGGATGAAGTTATTCACTCTGTAAAAGCCCGTGCAACGCCGGGCTAAGCGGAGAGGAAAGAAACAAAGAAATCAAAGTAATTTCGAAAAATAATATTGGAAGTGTTGAATTTGTGAAGAGAAGGGAAAATGTTAAGCGGCAAAGCCATGGCACGCACTCACGGGTCATGCACTCACATCGTACGCGTCAAAACCACACAAAAGTGTGGGCGTCAGAAAGAAAGGAGGAAATTAACATGGGGATTAAGTTATACCCTCGGTATAAGCCCGTACAACGCCGGGCCATGAAAGCTAGTAAGTTTATAATTTGAGTCTTATTTTTTTAGAGTAGCATTGAATATAAGCATAGAAAACAATGTAATTTTCTATTGTAATGAATATACATTATTAAGCTATTGTCATTATATTGATATTGCTATTTATGAGTAAATCTTCTAATTTGATTCCAACACGTTAAATGTAAAGACAAGTAATGCCTAACCATTTTGAAAAAGAAATGTAAATTTTTCAATTAAAACTTGAATTCAATGCAGAGTAATATTATGTTTACATTAAGATTCTCTCAAATTTTTACTAATTTTTCTGATAATTCATATTATTTTTAAATTAAATACTTAATGATGTGTTTTTATATAAAATAAACTGTTAATTTTCACTTTTTTAAAATTCTCATGCATATAATTTAATTATTTAAATTTTAAGCTATGTTCTTTTGATAAAATAATTGAATTTAAATTAAGCCGTAAATTAACTTGGCACAAATTTTTCAACATTTGCTAGTCAGTAGACTAATAAGTAAATACCGAAAACTTATATAAGTTTACGATCTTATACATTATTGTAAAATATTTTCTTTTTTTAAAAGCTTTTATTTAACTTACAATGTATGTATGTATGTATGTATGTATGTATGTATGTATGTAATTTGTTCGGGTGGAATCTTGCAACTCAATTTTGAAGCTGATATCTTCCTCCCATTGAGCTGAAATTTTGTATACACGTTTAGTTTGGATGACAATGCATGTTTTGACCATTTATATTCCGATATTGCAATTAATTAAAAAGATATTAATTAAAAACGTTAAACTAGTTTTGGGCGCCAACTTGGATATATCTGCATTGTTGTGTGTAATAATTTTATTGTTACAACAATGACAAAAGTTGGCGTCGAAAATCGGTTTTCAGCCAAACTGGAATTTCATAACGTTGCGCTATTGACAGTATTAATTAACTTTGTCTAAAAAATAATTACATTTCTACAACGTAAAAACAATCTAATTTCTACAACATATGCAATTTTTTTACAAATTTCTATCTATTTCCTTGGATTTAAATTCAAAACAAAAAAGTAGAGCTATTTTTCAAGTAGATTGGTACATTGTATACCTTTCTCAACGCTGCCAAGTTAAACTGAGATGGAGTATTGAAGAAATTCTTTAAATAATTTATCTATCTTTAATCTATGAAACTCAGACAAAAAATAATTACAGAATCGGAAAGATAATTTTTTTTAAAGTATCTTACCCATCAAAAAGGAATCCGCTAGGAAAACAATAAGAGAAAAATATTATCTAGAAATGCAATATATTTTCGATTAAAAAAAAATAATTTTACAATAAAATGAAGTAATTTTTTAAAGAAATTTTCTAATTTTAAGCCTACGAGTAATTTAAATATACCTCATTTTATCACCAGTAATCTAAACACACACTACGACATGTGTCCTTAAATTTAATTACAAATAGAATCTGTTAATTTTATTTGAATTTAATTAATGATTTTTTTTCAAAATCAAGTTTCTAAAGATGATCTGAGCAATTAAAAAAAATAGATTCTTACGTAGAAGATATTCAACGTCCAGCAAAAAATTATCATTATTTGATAAAACTTTCTTTTTTGATTACAAAATGCGTTTTTAGTCTTAAGCATTTTATTGATTAATACAAATATTTAAACGCCTTTTGAAGTTTTTAATAAACAGTTCAAATTTTCTTCTAATATGTTAGAGAAATACATCCCTTATATTCAAAATATTTCAAATAAATAATATATTCTTTAAGTTTTTCAAAAATAGTCAAAATTTTAATTAAACATTTAATAACTTTGTCATTTATGAAAATAATCTCACTAAACCTTTTTTTTTCGTGTGTAGAACAATGTTAGCCAAAATCTGCATGAAGATTGAAAAAATTGCTTAAAAATTACGGATTTAAAAAATTGTGTTTTTAGTCTAATACCCTTTTTGCGAGAATTAATTCAGCTAAACCAGGGATGGCGAACCAGCGTTCAATGAGTTGAACAGGCTGAGAAACCTGTCCAGCGATAACTAAAAAGTAAAAAATAAATTAAATGTAAAAAAACTTTTTTAAGAACAAGCTTTTATTTAAACGCGCTAAAAAGAATAAAATAAACTTTTCCTTTAAAACTTTTTTTACTATCAACTTATAACGTCATTACACAATTTATATGATATAAAAGCTTGTCGCGAGATTTACCTGTGTAGATAAACAAGTAAAATAAATAACTTGACATGATTGATTTTGGTTTTTAAAAATTCAAACTAAGTAAATATGAGTACTTAAATATTGCGACAAGCTTTTATATCATATATATTGTGTAATGACGTTTTAAGTTGATAGTAAAAAAAGTTTTAAAGGAAAAGTTTATTTTATTTTTTTTTAGCGCGTTTAAATAAAAGCTTGTTCTTAAAAAAGTTTTTTTTACATTTAATTTATTTACATTATTAAGCTTGAGTCATTATATTGTTATTGCTATTTATGAGTAAATCCTAATTTTTGATTCCAACACCTTAAAAGTAAAGGAGAGAAATGCCAAACCATTTTGAAAAAAAAAAATGTAAATTTTTCATTTAAAACTTGAATTCAATGCAGAGAAATCTTAGCATAGTATTTTTAAATCAAATACTTAATGATGTGTTTTTAAATAAAATAAACTGTTAATTTTCACTTTTTTAAAATTCTCATGCATATAATTTAATTATTTAAATTTTAACTTATGGTCTTTTGATAAAATAATTGAATTTAAATTAAGCTGTAAATTAACTTGGCACAAATTTTTCAACATTTGTAAATCAGTAGACAAAAATGGTAATACCGAAAACTTATATAAGTTTACGATGTTATTTTAGAATTTATTTCTTTAATATTTAATATCTTTTTTTTAAATTTTAGGTTATAAATGCAGCATGCACTTGTCCTGCTGGGGAAATATTTTTAAAACAAATTAGTTCCTAACATCAGAATTAAGCAGTTATCTTATCCTTTGCCACATATCCTTTCTCTTTATCAATGGCTTGCTTCAAATGAACTTTTGAAAAGGTGCGTTAATTGCAGAACCCAAAATGCTAATGAAAGTTTGTACAACATGATTTGGTCAAAGTGTCCAAAGAAGCTATTTGTGTGTAAAGACAGAGTTACACATGCCATAACGGAAGCAATTTGTGAATTCAACAAAGGGACTCTACGTACTGTGAGAGAGACCTAAAAAGCATTATGTATACCTTTGAGGAAATGTTCGCATGATCTTGGTGTGATGCTCGAATCCCGTAAAAGATTTAGAATCAGACGGAAAAACACCAAATACCAGCATGCATGCAAATTGATAAAAAAAAACTATTTTAAAAAGAGAAATATTAATTAAAAAAAGGAAGGAGCAGGTTATTTCTGAGGTATTATAATACTGTATTTTTTTAAATTTGTTTTTGTAAAATGTGTGCATGTAAATATTTTATATTAATTATTTTATAATTTCAGTTCTTTTCATCATATGTTTTTCATACAAAATATCATTTAAATATTATGTGAAGCAAAAGATTTTAAAACTTCTGTTACAACAGAAAAAAATTTTTTTAATGTTTTCTTGATATTTATGTGCAATTATTACTGTGTAAATTTTTTTCATTTTTTTAAAAAATTTAAATTTTTTAAAAATTTTGTCAATAATATATGCAAAATTACACCTCATATTGTTTTATTGAATATAAACATTATATGAAATGATTTCATGAATTGCATGTTTTATAATAGTATGGCTTATACCAGTGTCGGATATTTGAAATGATCCTGTAATTTTCAGATTTACCAACCAATACTATAAAAAGTTCTTAAATTTTTTCATTTGTACTTATATGCCTATTCTTCACACGGGTGTGAATTTATGTATATCAAACATGTTGTGAATGAATTTTCTCACTTTTTCCAGTACTTCCGTATTTACAGATGAAAAGTTACAATTTTTCTATAAAATATATTATATTTACATCAAGTTTGCCTACTTACATTTAAAATTCAAATTAATAATTTATTTCATTGTCGGTCAGTTCTTTGATGAAAATGAATTTTATTTTTACAATGTATTGCATATAAAGACTTAATACATATAAAGATATCTAAAATGATTCTAATAAAATATAACATTCTCCATTTGTGACTGTCTGATTTACTTAGTAATTATCTTTTAAAAGTGGAAATTTTTTTAGCTATGACTTTTTATATATAAAGAGTAAAA
>BMAO01039620.1:0-20853 GCA_019973975.1 Trichonephila clavata
AAACTAAGAGACCACTTCTCACGCAAAAAGAAATTTATCGCTTTTAGAATTTTCACGCTCTTATATTATCTATAATCAATTATAATTAAACATCGGAGAGTTGAGTCATTTAAATGTGTAAGACACAGTTAACGCTTCTGAAATTACAAAACAGGAAATCGGCATTTTACTCCTTAAGTTAGAATAAACTCCTTAGATTTTAATTGACAATCTGAAGCTCGACAAGGACGATTAACTGACAAAGGAGGGAAAAAAACCATTTACTCTGCACTTTTAAGTCAAAAACAAATGCAGTCACTATAACGATGATAATTCTCATTGATCAGTTCTGTCGTCTCTAGTAGTGTTTGTTTATGGTAAATTCAGGCAATGTAACCTCATTTGACCCAGGGGGAAAGAAAAAAAAAAGATAAGCCACTCCGATGCATTCTAATTAGGCATCACAGATTACAGGTTCAAAGTTGGCTCGGATTAGAAAAATTCCGTGATTGCGTTTCTGCTATTATAAACGGAAAAGAAAAAAATAAATTATAAACTCGTTTCAAATTCCTCTTTTGGAATGAAATACCTCTTGCTCTTCAACAGAATATCATTTTAATATAAAGATAAATGAAGAAAAACGCTACAATAATTTATGAATCAATACCTAAAAAAATATTTCAAGAAAAAACATCTTTCTCGAGTAAATTTAAGAACAGTGATTCTTGAATAATTATTATTCATCTTAAAAGTAATTTCATTGCATTTAAAATTACATTGTAATACCTGTCTTCGTTCTGGAATATATAAAAACACTTTTTTCTAAAATGTAGGAAAAATTCTGCAGTCAAAAATAGCCTAAATTACATATTTTTTAAAAATATTTATAGTTATTTTTATTTGAAATACTTGATGCTAACATCTAAATTAAATAGAATATTTTCTTTTAAAATATATTTTAACAACTATTAACCTATTCACTCCAAAATCAGGATCTAGATGGGAAAAAGTTCAATGTACTAACTCTCCAAATATTTCAGCAATTTCATTTGAGTACAGAAAAGTCATTATTTCAAAATGTTTTTTCCATTTGTGACAGGAAATACATAAAATAATTCAGACTTAAATAAATAATAGTAAGGTTATAAAGGCATTTTCTTATATAAAACCAAAATTGACAATGAAAAGCCTTCCGTGAATCATCAGAGTTCACTCTCTTAAATAAATAAACACATTCAACAAATATCTTGGCATAATATTTTTTTTAAAAATTTACCTTTCTACGTAATCAATTACACGAAAATGACAATCACGAGAAAAATCGATTATTGTTAAGGGTTTCGGTTTGAATTTCTGTTATGATATGGCGTAATGATTGTATTTATAAGCAAAGTAAACATTTGAAGGAGAAAAATGCAATTTCTTAACTCTGCGCATATGCATATAAGCGGAACCGATTTCTGATTTCCCGTGTATTTACCATTTCATCGAAAAATGGTATGATATTTTTGTATTGACGTCAAAACATTAAATTAAGATATCATAATGGCTATAATATAAAATTAAAAGAATAAAGTTAGTAAGCATTAAGTATAAAATTTAAATATCTTACAAGAATTTTTTTTTCTGCATGTTTAACTTGAAATTTCAGCCGCAATAAATTATTGGTTCACATTTATGCTTTTTCAGGCGAAACATTGAAAATTCTAAATGTACTTTTTTATGTATAAATAACGTCATCAAATCGCATTAATAACAAAATATTTCGTATCTAAAGCATTTATACCAGGGGTCGGCAACCTATGGCACGCGGTACAATTCTCAGTGGCACTCTGCACTAATTCTACAAATTTGCAATTTTTGAGTAAATGGAAAATGATAAATTTTTAATGTACATTGTTTGACAAACATCCCCAGAATTATGGACATGTACGGAATTATGAAAAAATCTGAAAGAGAAAACTCAAGATAAATTTACAGCTTTTTATAAATTATTGAATACCATTGCTGGAGAGAGTTAATTAATTGTTTGACGAGAGAACATTGCATGTACTCTGCTTTCCACTTTTAATTTTACATTTCTAAACAAAAAAATATTTCCTCTTATAAAAAATATTTTGAGTCCACGAAGAAATTGTTTAATAACTGAATGCTCAGAATTGTATCAAATCAAAGCCATAAATTATACCCCTTATTTTACAATATGAAAGTTCAAGCGCTAAATTCGCATTAAAATTTTTATTTATCTTTTTATTTAACTATAACGAAGGGAAATATTTATATTTTATGTTGCTTATTTCTTATTTTAATAAATGTTTAAAAGTGCATAATATATGTACAATTCTAATTGTTTGTTGTTGAAGAAATAGTTATATTTTATGCTATTTATTTTTATGTTAAGAAATATCTTTAAGTGACCTCTGTAGTATTGACCTCTATTCTATAAATCTGCATACATTATCGTGGGAATCGAATTGTTTAAAAAATGTTCAACTGTGTGGCACGCTGAATCATATTGATAGATTGGTTTGGCACGCCACAGCAGAAAGGTTGCCGACCCCTGATTTATACCATTCATGTATCATATTTATAGAATATCATTATAGAATAGTTATCATATCATTTATGTATCATGCATTTAAAACATTGATAAAATTTCGAATTAATTGCACCAGATAAGCAAAAACAGAAATATACGTAACTCTATACGGCGAATACTTCACTTCGTTATTTCCAGAAATACCGTTTCTACTTTTAAATAATTGAAATCAGATGAATCACACATTGTCTGTTTTTCCTAAGCATAATTCTTCAAACATAAAAATATTTTTTTTTCTAAAAATTGGATGGATAAAGGATTATTGAAATAGCTGTTGATAATAATTATAACGGGAAATAAGAACTCATGAGTGATTTGTTGCATTTAAATAAACAAAGGTTAACTGAATATTATGACAATAAAAAAATACATTTATCATGTCAAGGAAGGAATACCTTTTCATTACATGCTAGACGACATGCCCGGTTTGTTTGAAGCTCAGTAGTGTATGAAAAAGGCGCTGTATTATTGGTATTACTACAAGGTGTGTACTTAAGATGCGCAACAATCCATGAATGACATGAAATATCCCACTAGTGGATACGGCGTGTGACTAAATGATAAAAAATTGTTATATATATGTTTAATTTCTATTCATTTTTAATTTGAATGTTGATTAAATATTTTTGATAACTCCAAAATAAAATAAGACAAATGTTTTTCTTCTGCATAGTGAAAAGTATGATAGTTTCAGAGTACTTATCATTCAATAATTCTAAAATTTTATATTTTAGAAAATTTAATATTATGTTACTCTAAATATTCGGAATCAAATGCTGCAATAAGTGTTCCACGATTATGTTATTATTTATTCATACCTCTTCATCTATATTTTTTTTTATTTCTCTTTTTATTTGTAATATTTGTTGATGCCGCTATAACTCAGAAACAGAAATTAATATTTAAAAGCTCAGAACAGAATTTAAACCCATTTTTGGTATTCTATACTGTTATATAATAATAATCAACATGTATTCCAAATCCCTACTATATCTTGATCAAAGCAGTTATAATAAGATAATTAATACACCAAGAAGCTTAATTTTTTTCTAGAAGGTTTTCTTGCTAAAATTCCTTAAAATAAATCATCTAATGTATACTCAGACTCAAATAATACTCTAAAAAATATTTAAAACTCGAAATTCTTAGTTAAAATATGTTTTTACTTTCATCACATATCTAATACATCTAATATAATAATCCTAAACAGTTAAGTAAACAATAAACTTGCTAAAACCCTATCTGGCATGATTATAAAGGAATAAGTTTTTATCAAGTCTTGGTACATTTATATAAATATATTAATAAAAAATACATTAAACAACCCAATAGATCGAATTTCTTCTATGTATTTTAAATGTCTTCAAATCGACAGGTATCCATAATATATCATGTGATCGAAATAAAATTTTAAAATAAAGATTAATTTTGTACACTGACTGAAAAATATAATTTGGATGAGTTCCAATAACCTGTAACAAGTCTCAATGACTTTAGTGTCTCTTTGAAAGGCATCTTGATGTCATATTCATGTATGGGAAAGAATTTATCAAAGTCAAAAACAACATACAGACGCAGATTCTTTCTTCATGAAAATCCATAGCACTCGCTAGTATCCATTGCATCTCTTAGGGGAGCTTTTGACTGAGACAAAAAAAATTTCACAAAAATTACTGACTTTTCAGAAAACTTTAAGCTATTCCTCTTTTTTAATTTTGGTTTTTAAAAAATAAATTCTGCCTTTCAGATTTCTTAACAAATTTAATTCATTCACTTTATACCAATGTATTATTTTCTCGTATTGAACACATAAAATGGCTTTAAATAAATCCCTATTTTATTAAATATAATTTATAATCCAACCCCCCCAAAAAAAACCTTTCTCGAATAACTCTTTTAATTTAAAAATATTTCAAGCACTTTAAAACATTACTTCAAATTAACTGATAACAAAAATTAAACAAACTAAGCTCATGCAAACAAACTAAGCTTTTACGCAGAATTGTTGCTGATGGAGAGAAAAAAAAAGAGAAGAAAACTGACCTGTCATTCTTCCCGCTTCAAAACAACGAGTTCGCAAGCTACACACACATTTCTCAACATATCCAAACTTATCCCACTGCCGTTACACCGGCCTTAATGACCAGCGAGCATCCTCAGCCAGGCGACCTCTGAAGCAAGAAACTAGGAAGCAAGTGAATGAAAACACAAACCCTCCTGCTCTCCTTGCCTTGGCTGAAGGGTTTCCTCTTCCAAAAAAACCGGCTTCAGAACTCAGCTGCAAGAATCCGCTCCGCCAAAGCGACTAACGTGCCAAATTTCGATATGCCGTATACAACTAATCTGAACGATCGACCTCTTCTTCTGCCAATAGTTTTTTTTTTTTCTTCCGATATTTCGAGTCCATTCTGTACGCAGTATTTCAGTTACTCAGAGCTTAGCTTCAACAAAATGCGCAGTAAAATAATCATACCATAAAAATCATATTCACAGCCTTGATTTATTTTGAATTTCAGTATAAAATTCCTTGAAAGATCATTGCTTAGGATTGCTTCTTTGTTTTTCGGAACACATTCCTAAGAAATTTTTTGTTCATTACTTATTCATTGAACGTTGATATTTTATTAAGGTATCCGAACCCGTTCAGAGAATTATTTTTAAATTCCTACTATTAGTTCACACTCTCCTTATACATATATACCGTAAAATCCGGCGTATTATACGCACTTTTTACACAAAAAATGATCGAAATTTAAGGATACACGTTATAAGCCAAGTGTAAAAACAATAATTTTTAAAATAACAAAATAGACGAGAATTTAAAAAAGTGTGTGTGCTATGACCACACGATAGAAGAAAAAACTTCAAATTTTGTAATGTTATTTCAGGCATTAGTTCGGTGAATAAAAAAACAAGAGGATATCAGTATGTCATATAAAATTATTTATTCATGTCTGTACTCATAAAGTAATATTTTTTGCAAAATATGCAATCATATTTTTGAATTAATTGTATTCTAAGAAGAAACAATAAGTTTATCGTAGCTGAAAAAGATTGTAAATATTTCATATATAGATTCAAAATTATTTAAATATCTAATAAAAACTCCGTCAAGCGTTGTTCCATACTTCGTCGTGCTTTCACTTGGATCATTTGACATAATTAAATTGAATTGTGATTTTAAAAAATAAACTAATGTTTTTGATTTGTCTCTTTTGAAAAAAAAATCTACAGTAAAATCCCCACTTAAAATCATAGATAATTTCTTCAGAGAGCCGATCCGGCTTCAGTGTAGGCAACTAAATTTTTGTGAATGAATTCGGCAATTTTCTCTAAACTTTGATTTAGTGAAATATAAACTGCAACCATTGGAATTATTTGTCCATTTTCTGCTCTACATTTCGCTGCATAAATTTTTCCGTTACATGACTGATTAAACCCAAATGATTCTGTAGTATTTGATGTTACATCCATTCTCTATACAGTACTAAAATAAATGAATTATAAGAAAGTACATGCCCATTGAATAAAATACGAATCGATATTTGAATATTTAAATAAAACAAGGAAATATAAAAAACATACATTAATTTAATTGGCCTTAAATTTCTTCATTTTTCGATTATCCTTCGCCGTTAAAATTTCTTCACTGCGTTTTTTTGAATAATTATTTAAGCATATATTCCCGAATGTAATGAATATTTTTTTTAAATATGAAAATGCAGGTGTATTATACAGTTTACAGAAGATGAATGAAACGAATGCAAGACATTTCACAATTCCTGTAATTCCAGATAGGCTTCTGTTATGCTTGTAAAGCAAGATAATTGGCAATCAACTTGAAGATATTTTGACTCGAATCTTTTCGATATTTACAAATTAAAAATAAAATGTTGCATTGAAATTATTTTGATAATATCTGTGGGCATTTTTAAACCCCCTCTATCCAGAAGACTCAAATATTTTGTCCCTTCTACATTTTCTGAATCGAAATTGATTTTTTTTATCTACAACAAATATATATTTGCATTCGGATCATTCGAATTTTATATTATGCACGCAATAACCTGCTATGTACGGTAAAACTTGATACTATGTTACAGAAATATATCATCTGATTTATTTTTAAATTCCTTAGGGATTGTCTTTTTCGAAGTTTGTATTAACTGTTCATCTTTTGAGAAACAAAAAACTAACTACATAAGCACTCAACAGGGAAGACTGAGTATTACTCAAATCCTTGGGGAAAACTTCTCTTTTTTCGACACGTGATTTCTTTAGGGGTGTGTATGTCGCAGACTATTGAATCTTGACCGACCCTGTCCAAACACGATTTCCGACTAAAGACGATAAAAGCCGAATGAGCGTTACATTCCCGAGCGTGAGGCCGTCATTCAAGTTCACTCTTCAGCAAAACGCGCCTAAAGAAGATATCACTTCAAAAATTACTTCTACACATATCGAAAATACTGTTTATTTAAAAAAAAAAAGGACATGCCTTATGAATTAAAAGAGTTATCGTTCTAGAAGTATACTATATTTTCAAGAGTCTGGGATAATGCCTCAAATAAATGACTTAAAAACACAAGAGCATTGTATACTAATGTTTTTCAAATTTTTTCATAAAAAAGGGAGTGCGCGTTATACAACGAATATGAATAAAAATTTAAAAATGCAACTTTAAAGTAAGGTGCGCGTTGTAAGCCGGATTTTACGGTTTTTACTTATATATCTTGCTCAAATTTTCAATGGTTAATAAAATACTTTTTAGACATCCACTCAAGCTCAAATACATTTTTTTAACTTGTAGTGGATGACACTTGATAATAATACAGTTTTTCAAATATTATTCAGTAATTAAATTTAAAAATGAATAAATCGTAGCAAAAATAATAGTCCACCAACAAATATAGAAAGGAAAACCGTTCTTACTGTCGCTATAGCGCAATGGATAGCACGTTGGACTTCTTACTGAAGGTCGTGGGCTCGAATCCCGCCTTGGATGGGCTAATTCCTGAGAAGGTTATTTCTTTTTACTATACTATATTATTAGAATGATTAAATTTAATTAATAAATAAATAGTAATAAACACAAAACAAAACAAAAAATAGTCCAGACCATATACAGAAAGGAAAACGGAAAATTGCAACGAAAATCGCTTTCTACTTTGTCACTTAATTTTGTGATTCTGTCATATGTTTATAAATATTTATATTTCTTATAACTATTTAATAAAAAGTAACTAAAACAAATTTTTTCTTTGTTGACCTAAGTAGGAATTGACTTAAAATTTTATTTACATTACTTGTTTTAGAATAGCATACTAAAAAAATTATACGTACTTTTTAGGGATAAATACCAATAAATATTCATATTTAACCAACAACGTTTAAAATAAATTACCTAAATTTTGCAAAAATCCCAATTATAGTGAAATTTTAGAAATACTTTTGAAAAATTTAATAAATTTATATCAGTAAATATAATTCTAAAACAAATTAGAATGAATTTATCTAGAGAATCTAGTAAAATGTTAATGTTTTATTAAAATATAAATATTTTAGAATTGATCGAATAAATATTATAAGAAATACGACAAATTCACGAGGCTTTAATTGAAGTAACAGGCTATTCCTCAAAAAATATTCATACAGTAAGAATAATCGTAGTACATTTCCTAGAAAATAATGCAAATAACAGGTGCAAAGGGTTTCACAGAAACGCTGAAGAACCTGTTTTTGTGTGGTCCTTTTGTATGCGATTTTTTCTGCGCGATCTTTTTTTATGCGGTGTATGAATTTTAACGGCTTTGGCGTCATTGTAATGTTTTCTATCAATGTACCAGTGGCGATCAGATAATGTTAGGGCCCCCCTGCAAAGTCAGACTTTGACATTAATATTTTATAAATTGGGTAAATACGTACTTAGCGTTTGTCAGGCCTTGGGCTCCCCCTCCCACGAGGCAGGGGTTGGGGGTGTACGTTACGCCACTGTAATGTACATACATGAACTTCAAGACGCTCTGTTCATTTGTTATGAACAGTCTCCCGATAATGTGCGTTCTCTCAACTTGCTTTCTTTCAACACGCCAACAGCCCAAGCTTGATTGAAGACGAAACTTTCAATGGCAGTGACATTATCAATAATTTGATAGATAGATTATGAAAACTGACAAGAAGAACCGGATTCTTTGAGAGCGGATAAAATATATGCCGGAATACAGTTTTCCAACGAATTGGAAAACATTTTCTTAAAATAGATACCAAAAAGGAGTATGAAATTTCAAAAAGAGCTTCGATCATGCATATCTGGCTATCGTGACATTTACAAGCAACTGACCAACAAAACTTCGTCGAAAAAACTTATCTCTTACTCTTTGGTGCCAAAAAATAAATCGATTGAAATTGTATCTTCAAATGACGAAAGCAATTTTGAACTTGTTCATCACAGGAAGATGAGCGCTTTGATTACGATGAGTAGCAGGGAATTATGTATGTGTATTTTGAAAACATCTCCATGTATACAATGAGAAACTAAATATTTTCAAAATGTTTCATGTGTAATTTAATTATTTATTTTGTTATGGAAGAACTTTCTCACAAATTTCGTAAATAATTGGCGTGTTTTCTAAGTGAGATTTTTTTTATGCGGTCCCTTTCCACCGCATAAAATAATTTTTGTAGTATTTCCATAAAGTTGTTTGTTATATGTAAGAATTTTGTAATATTTTTTGTGTGCGTTTATTTTTATGCGGTCCCTATCTACAGCACAAAAACAGGTTTTTCTGTACATTCATAGTATTTCGAGTTATCAGATTCACCCCATGATAGATTCTGAAAAATTTAAACACATCCACTTCTGGCAGATTAAATACCCCAGAGTTTCTCAAACTGTGGGGGGCGCCCCCAGGGGGCGTGATAACCCTACAAGGGGGGCGCGAATGTATCGAAAAATCAATTAGTTTTAAAAAAATTATTAATTTACTGAAAATAAGCAAACAAAATACATTCTCACATAATAAATAAGAAATACACATTTACACTAATATAATATACTTATAAATTTATCAGTACTGTACAATGTTTTTTTGATAATAAATTTATCAATAGTAAACGAAGAGCAAGTTTAAGAATTAACACTGACTCCCATGGGATTGTCATGTACAAAAATTCTATTCAAAATTTAAAATTAATCTTGAAAATTTGTGCGGTTATGGTGTTAATTATTACACCATGATGAAATATATTATGAATGAGATAAGTTTACATCCGTTTGAGAAGGTGAAATTACTGAACATCTTTATTCCACTCAAATCCGTTACTATATTATTTCCCTAGGTGTTTTTATAATTCTAAGGCAACTCATTAAATCGATCATCAGATTCTGTCATAGCCAGATACAAACAGAATAAAAGACTACTCATCTGAACTGAAAAATATAGACATAAATTATTACTCTGATAAATAGAACTAAACACATTACTTCCACCGCGAGTTCTCGTTGAAAGAGGAATAACATACCCAAGCTCATCAGCCTTCCTTCATTTATCAACACCTGTTACTACACAGTTTATAAGTAAAGTCGTATTGTGTAGATTTAGTATCAAATTACATTATTACTGCATTCAATACAATGTTGTATGGGAGGGGGCGACGAAAATTATGATAGAAAATTGGGTCGCAAATACTGAAAGTTTGAGTAGCACTAAAATACCGACTTCCGGTTTTTCTATAATTTTGTGTAATTTATTGTAACTTTGCCTCTATGTGTTGTAGAAACAAAGTAATATATATGTTTTTAAAACCAAAAGATTGCTTTATTCATAACATTTTTTAAAAATATGTGTTTTGATCGAAATGGGTCATTTTAACGTGTTCGAATACCTTAAAAAATACTGTTAAATTTAAATTGAACAAACACACTCACACATATAGGATTGATTTCTAATATCATATCTGTGGTAACATTCCATTTTAAAAAACTGAGTGGGAAGATATTTGAATTAGCTTATGATTTATTGAATTTTTCGTTGAAAATATTTTGTAAATGAGATATTTTCTAAAATCAAGCTACATGTATGTGTGAGAAAAGAGTGATAAATATCTCGAATGCGTTTAGTAAAAATCTAGATTCCTATACTATATATTGCTTAATTGCATTAAAAAAAAGAATACTTTATATAACTTCAATGAAGCGTTCGATTTAAAAAAGAAGTTTGGAAAATATATATAAAATAATTACATTAAATCTCACAAGATCTCTCAAAGACGATTTATAAAGTTTATTCAAATTGAGTTTATTTAAATAAGGTTCCCATTTTAATAAGGAGGGTATATTTATTTACATACCTTCGAAATCTAGTATTCTCAATTCATTTATTTAGAAACTGAAAATTATTTCTTCTTTTTATTCCTGATCTATTGTTAATAAGAAAACATTAAATATTTTATTTCCATTAAGAATTTTGCCTCCATTCATTGATATTTTTTTCTTAATTTCATTCGTTTGCTTCTGTTTGGAAAGATACTAAGAAATAAAAAAAAATACTCAATTTTTGTCTCTCAATAAGGAATACGTACTGTTTTAGTTGTTGTTTTTTTAGCTTTTGCTCGGAAAAAGATTAGCCAGCTCAGGTGTCGTTCGTGTCACTTGACCATGGTTCAAAATTACGCGGACCGTCGCCAAAAGCCGTCGTGCTGCTAATCAGTGCGACGTTAATATTCACTCACTCTGTGTGTGTGTTACCTTTTCTCAAAATAGGAACTACTAAAATTTGCTAATTTTTTATATCCCTAGACATGACATTATCGATATTTATTTTTTAAAACGAATTTTCAAACTTTACACGATCCGTCGTTATTTATAAGAAACTGAGTACCTGGATTTTTTTCTAGACTTTTCTCGCTTGGAAAAATATTGGCTCCCACTGTTGATTTCTTCAGTTGCAAATCAAAATGGTATTATTTTTACTATGCTACATGTGTGTGTAGCTTCAAAGTCTTTCTATTCTCTTTCTCGTCTCTTTTACTCTAGAAATTTAATTAGATAACAATTGACATCGAAGTTAGTCGGTTTTTATATAAAAAGTTAATTAATCATGGGATTTTTCAATTGAAAAATATTTATTTGTCCATCACGTTTTTTTGCTTTTTTTAGTTTTAATTTACTGTGACTAATTTCTAATTAATTAAAGTAATTACTTTTAATATTATTAAGGAGAAATGGAAATTCTCAACTTAAAATAATGAGTTTTTTTAAACTTGATTTACTAACCTAAAACGCACTTTCAGTAGAGTCTTTTTTTTTTTATTTGCTTCATTTGTTGACTTTTTCTTGGATATTTCTTTTCCTTTCTCTACGCTTGCTTCACTCTTTATTATGCAATCGTGACTCCTGCGCATGTTAAACTAATTATCTCTTATAGAACAGTAATTAAATATGCATTATTTTCTATCATTATTATTTAATCATAATTTTCTTTCACTGAGATTTCAAGAAAACATTTTGTAATAATTGTTTTAAAAATAATTTAAAATATTTTTTAAATCATAAGATAATTCAAGTTTTGCGTTGTTTCATTTAATAAGTGAATATCTGTGATAATTATCATCGTGTTTCACTGAAAGTAAAAATGTTTTGGCGTTGAAAGATATTCTCGATTTCTTCGAAAAGAAAATATAACATTGATGCAGTGGTTTTAAGTAATTTTTGGTATAAAAAAGGAAATAATAAATATGATGATGAAATTCTGGTAAAATAACTTTAAAGAGAGTTCTGTGAAAAAGGTACTTTAAAATTGTTGCTTGAAACAATTCAGAATAAAGATCATTATTAATCCTATCACCCACAAAATTATTAAATATTAACGTAATCAGCGGTATTCGAAAAAGTTTAAGACTTAACGTTGTAAGAATGATTTTTTAAAATTATTTTTGCTATTACATTGAAGTTTGAATTTCTTATCAATTGCTTGGAACTCACCCATGATGTGTAAACAGATGCAGTTTTTAAATGTAATTCTCACTTTTGCACTGTAATAAGATTGAAATAGTGTAGAGTGATTAAGAAGTCTATGATCTCGTAATTAGAATAAATGAAACTCTTAACTAGTATGATAAACTTTCATTCTTGAACTTATTTCAGTATGTGTGGCTTGTTTCATATTTAAGTTATAATTTCAAGATAACTCTCTCGATTAACTATTATATAAATCCTCTCGCTAAAGAAAAAAAAATTTAATAATTTACATTTACGTTTCGAAGAAATATTCAAAAAGTTTAAAATTATTATTCGGTATTAGAATAGTTAGAATTGTAGACTATTCATTTTTATAAGTTACATTTACAGAAAGACTCAAAATATGATCTCAAGGGGAATACAAGAAATTCAGCTTTACATCTCCTTTTTGAATAGCAAATAATAATGAAAATGAGCCTCTCTGTTAATTATCTATGATCATTTCAATGTTACTTTTTTAATTATTAGCATTTTAACTGATGAGTGAATAAAAACTTTGAGATGATAGTAAAACTATACATGTGTATAGTCTCCTTTGCGTTAGCAATATAATAAAACGAGCAATGTCGTCAAATGTGTTGAAGTAATAAAGTAAAATTTACTGTCCAGCAAAACATTTCCTACGTTCTTTTTCAATACAACATTTATTGAGATATCTTATTAATTTACATTGAAAATTTATTAGTTTATTTATTTATTTTAGCCTGTGTGTGAGTGTTATTTATAGAAACTTACATACAGTATGATATCTAATTTAGAAATTTTATATTTTAATACACATTTAAAAAATACTCCTTTGGTGTCCAATTTTTTAAGTTTAATATTCTATGTAACAACGTAAAAAGGATGCAGTTTCTTTTTACAAGTTAAAATAGACTAGGTTAGGTCCATAATTAGATAGTTTTTTACCTGAATTCATTTGATTTTTTTTAACAGTTCCTATAAATGAGAAACTCCTATATGTTTGATTTGTTATTATTCCACAAGAAAGATGTAGTTATTAATCTTGAACACTGATTCCTTTTTTCTGGACCTCAGAAACTTCAGTAATTTTTTCTAAAAACGAGCACTTATAATTTTATGTAAAAAATAATAATGTAACTTATGAGCAGAGTTAATATTGAAATCACAAGTGTAATAACGAAAATTACTGCATTAAACATATTTATTATTATCGAATAAATACATAAACGAAAGGGGTTTTTTTTCTGATAATATAGTCATTCGATTTTAAGATACTTTCTGTACAGAAGACTATTTAAGGTGTTTTAGTACTTCAAAAAACAGGCATTATTGATTCAGTTGTGTGACCTCTCTTTTTCCATGAATTCAGCTGTGAGCTCAATCCCAAATGATGCTGGGTTCGATTAAAACGAAGTTCATTTTCAATCCGTATTATTTCCTCTTTTTCACTCGTCTTAGGTTGTTAAGTGTAGTGTAATTGTATTAAATGGCAACAAGTGAAATGGATAAAACACAACTAGATCAGAAATTCTACGTAAGTTTCTTTCATTCATTTTTTGACTGAAAAATTTAAAATTGACTTTTATTCTTAAGTATAGATGACTTATCAGTCTAAGTTGTGAATTATACATTTGTAGCATTTAAGGGAAGATTGCTGCAAATATTTATACAAATATTTCACTTACGAACTGTAAAAAGACTTTCTTTTTTTTTTCCTTTTTTTTTCTAAAATTCTTCAACGGAAAATATATTCCTCTTTGGCTTATTTATTCATCAGTTTAAATGATCAAGAATCTTTTTTCATTTTTAAAAATCAATATTTTGTAATATTTCTAATTTTCAATATCATAAAGAAAATATTTTAAATGTCATTAAGAGGGTTCACCCATGTAATGGCCTGTTTTTTTATACATTTTAGAGATTTTTTTTTTTTTTTTGACGACCAGTAAAACGATAGAATTTTAAGCTTTTTATAATTTATTTATATGTATTTTAAGAGTATGTATATAAATGTTTAGTCAAAAAGTATTCAATAGAACGTGAGTTATAGTGCTTTGAACACACCCGTTACGAAAAAATGGACGCTCAAGTCCTCCACGATTCCCGCTGATTGACTTACCTGAAATAAAAAAAAAATTAACGGCGTTTTAATCTATAAGCTTAAATGCACAGAATGGACTATACTCAATTGAAAATATCAAAAATTGGATTTTTGGTAGACCTCTGAAGAAAAAGTTTCGAATTTCATGGGTTTTTTTTGTTATGTTTTTGTTATCAAAAATAGAAATATTTTGAATTTTGGAATGATCGTCGTCCATTTGGTGCGTATATATGTGTTTGAGTCTACCCTATAAATTTGAAGTCATTCGGTCAAACCGTTCTTGAGATACAATGGAGGAAAGTTTGAAAAACTCAGTTTTGAGAAAAACGCGTTTAAAAAGTTTCAAGTTCGATTAAAACAATGAAAATCTTAACTTCCCTCAATCGGCGATGCCTGGTGGCGAAGACTAAAACAAGTTCAACGAAATATTCAATAACTATAGATATTTCTCCTTTTAACATCTACAAACTTATCTATACTTGTATGAACGTATATTTGCATAGAAGCGTCAATGGTATCAAGCATACTATACACAATAAGCGCTCCAACTGAGCTCTCCGAACACTTGCTTCTTTATAACGAGATCGAATTTTAAAAAATCATTTTACCACCGTATTCTGGACATCTTAAGGTAGTAATTTATGGAAAGGGGGGAATTTTTTTTGATTTTCTGAACCCATCACATGGGTGAACTCCCTTAAATCCTGTAGAATGTTGTGTTTTGAAATGCTATTTATTAAAATTAAAGATTTTGATATCAGTGATTTTTTATATGTTCGTGTCTTTTAACAATAGGACCAATACTTTAATTGAATTAATGACTCTTAAATTAACTCGTTTTTCTATCGGTAGTTTCACACAACAGATATTTATGATAATTTTAAATAAATTATAGTTTAAAAAACTAAAAAACACCCTTTTATAGTTAATTGAACTAAGTTGTAACTTAACCTTTTAGTCGCCAAATCTGGAAATGGGATCTGAAATGAGTCACCAGATGCGGGATGGGATCTGAAAATGGGAAATCGTTGATCCTGATCAGGACAATGGAACAAAATTATTAAACTATTGTATTTTCATTGGTCCTGGACAAGTGAGCGAAATTTCGAATAAATCTGACCTTTTAAGGGGAGTAAAAATGGAGTTCAAAGATTCCGTTTAAACAAGTGAAGCTTATAAAAGGGTGTTAAAAATGACGCTTACTAAAGTGAATTGTTTCCTAGTACCAATTTTTTGGTAAGCAATGTGTGAACAAGTGAATTAATAACATCAATACATATTTAAAAGCATTATAAGCTAATAATCGAACAAATTTCTGATGATTTGAAATAAATCAAAATATTATTTACTAGATACAAAATTTGTGTGAAATTTTCTTTTATTCGTGTTATTTATAAGACTTTTGGAATTGAATTCAACATTTTCGATGCCTATTTATAGATTATAATATGTAGCTCTCTCTTTGTTTTTTTTTTATTCATAAAGAATAAGAAAGAATATTTTTAATTATTTTTTCTTTTTATTATCTGATTAAAATAATCTTGTTGGAAATTTCAACTCCACTCACAGATACTAACTCTAAGCAATGTTTAATTCCATCTCCAATTATTGATTTATTTTAAGTTCTTTTTGAAGTCTACTTATTAATTTACTTTAAATTTAAAAAATACGTTTTATTTCGGTAAATAATTTTGACAGTTGAAATTTTACCAAAAATTTTCTACAACTGTCAATCAAATATATCTCAAAGAAAATAATAATCCTCTATTTTATAGCTAACTGTCATAGTGATAATTAGTTAGATTTTGAGTCGTGCCCTTTTGTTAAAAATGTATTCTTTTTAAATTAACTACGGCTCTTCGAAAATTGATATAAATTACATGCTCAAAAATGTAAAAAAATGTCTCATATTTTGATTAATATTACTAGAATTCCAAGAAATTTTGTTTTTCTCAACTGACAACTCGTTCTGCATTTATTACGTGCTTACCAGGAATTACGCTTATTAATAGTTAAATAATTGTTCGAGAGATATTTTGCAAAAATAATAGAAATAAATTTTGCTATTTTTCATTGCATTTTAGAACCGTTATTCAAGATTAAGAAGATTTTTGAGCCAAAAAAAATTATTAAAATGTAGATTTAAAAGTTAAGGGGTACTTTAACTGCAGTCACGGAAAAAAATATTTGTTTAGTAAAAAAACAATTCACACACATGTAAATTTTTCTTTAAAAAGAAATATTTGTTTTAATGAAAACATTTTCAAACGCCTTGTATCACGGCAACATCATACAATTAGCAATTAGTATTGCTATAATAGAATAGTAAGTCCACCATTCTCGTATCATGCTCCAATACGCCACCCAACATATTCTTTTGATTTTGAAAATTTTCTAAAACAGAAACAGTAAAAAATTATTAATAATAAATAGTTACTATTGAATAAATAATTAGCATTAATTAATATAATTAATTATTAATAACAACTACTTTATAAAATTTTACGTACTATATATACAAAGGATTATAATCAATCGGAAAAAAATCAAGGGGTATGGAGGGGGGAGCAGTTCCGGATCCGAGGACGACCCCCCCCCCCCCTTTGTGTAGGCCACTGATAGAATGTGCTTTTCAGAAATTTTATTTTTATTTAACTGTTGTTTGCCTCTTTAATTACTGACAAACAAAAAATAGTAAAGGTATAATTCTCCACATATTGCACTCTCTCATCGTAGTAATTTTCGTAAAGTAAGTCTGAAACCGAAAAAATATTATAAGCATCATGTCAATAAACATAATATCAACGTCGGAAGTTTTTTTTTCCCCAACTTCGATTCTAAAAAATACTTTTTTTAGCGTATAAATTGTTTTTCTCACCCCAAAACTATTCTCTAGCAAATTTCAAGATTATCATGACTGAATTACAATTAATTATGAGAATGCTATAAAATGCAAAGATAATAATTAGTGATAAAAATTAAGGTAATTTTTCTTCCCCATTCTTCTGAAAACTTTATCCGCTATTTGTCAAATGTATCGTCATTTCCTGTAGATGGCGGCATGTGTTAGGTTTTGAAATAATTTTTCTTCAAAATCAATAAATGTCCTTCAAAGCTTCGGTAAAAGGCTTTTATCTCTCAATATTTCGCTTTTTAATAATTTCACACTCACAGAGGAGAAATCATTTCGGATTGTCTCAAAAATAATTTATATTCAGTAATAAAGATCTGTGATAAGTATTTGGGAAAAAAAATTACTTTAATTACTTAAAATCTTAAGTAAATTACTGAAAAATTACTTAAAATCTTTTTTTTTAATTACACCTATTTCTTAACACGGTAAATACTAAGACTTGCAAATCGGTTAATCGGCTTTGTAACTATAAAATCCAGGTTTTCCCGTAAAACCGTAATTTTGTTCAAGTGATCAATAATTTTATTTTTCAACTGTTATTCATAAATTATTTGGGTTGTAATTATTGAAAGTTAAATAAAAATCAGCATTGTATAAACGAGAGAGCAACGTTTAAATAGGAATTAAAAAATATTATGGTAAAATAAGAAGAATTTGAGAGTCATAAATGTTTTTTTAAATTTCTAATGGGCTGCTGATTGGAGTTTTTCCGTTGCAGACCTAATACTGTCCCCAGAAGCTGGAATCTCTTTTTAGTGCGTCACCATATAGGCCAGGGGTGGCCAACCTTTCTAGGAAGAGTGCCACCTTCAAATAAAAAAATAATTATGTGTGCCACTTCCAAATTTTCGAAAAAATGAAAAGACAAAAAAAATTTTTTACTTTGAAGCATATTATGTAATTTTTACGCAATAGCTCATTTTTAATGCAAGTCTAAGTAGTGAAATTTAAAAATAATATAATAAATTAGACCAAAGTATAAACCTAGATTTGATATTGTTAATCAGATCAGTTAGTTTTGAACGATATTTTGATTTTGTTATGTTCATAATAGAATAAATTTGTATGTTGGTTAAAATTTGTAGGTTGAAACATATGTTGATTAAAATTAACAATATCTGACTGCCACATCGAGTAAATTTGAAAAATCATTTGTTAGTACAAATCTCTAAAATTCAATACAATTCCTTATACTTGCTTTTTAGTATAGTATGATGCTGCAGACAATAATTTCAACTTGGATTTCAGGTGGGAAATAACAAACATTTTGCAGAGACATTAAAAAAGAATTTGAGAAAAGATCTGCTTTTTTTATCATCTTGAAAATCATCAAACATAACTCTGAAAGAATCCTACAAAAATGAACATTAAATTTTTAAATCCATCACATCTCGGATTACTGTTGTCTTTGGTAGATTGTTTCTGAATAAATATGAAGTGTGTTGCTTTTTTCTTAAAAATCAAGACAAAAAGAGCAATAAAGTTTGTCCCTTTAAGAAGATATATGACAAACTAGGGTAGGAAAAATACAAACTTTTCTCTGTAATCTTGAATTTAAATTTTTTAATGTCCCATAATATCGGTAAGAAAAGCTACATCACATAGCTAATCTTCATTCAAGAATATTAAGTACTCACTGGGTAGTTCAGTGTTTTCTTCCAGATATTTTAAAATAACCTCCCTCAAGTTCCAAATTCTCGCGAGTGAAAAAAGTTTTTGAAAGCCAACTCGCAAAACAATGCAGGTACATTCTCTACACGATAAATTTCTTTTGTAACTAATTTAAGTCTATTTAAAATTTTTAAAATTTTTTACCTAGTACTATCTTTTTTAATTTTTTATAAAGTCTCCGCGCGCCCCAGAAATAACTCCGCAGTGCAACATTGTGGTACACGTGCCGCGGGTTGGTCACCCCTGATATAGACGGATACCAATCGCCGAAGGTAATTTTGATGCTCAATTTTCTCCCTAAAGGGACGCACCATGTCATAAATATAAAAACAGAAAGAAAAAAAAACAATATACAACTGAGGTATAGATTTTGTATTATATGTCTACGAAAATATTAAATTTTCTGAAATAAATATCTTGCGTATATAATATAGTACATATTTAATTTTATGTGCTTTAAAAACACATTAATATTTATTTTTAAGTAAAGAATACATGTTTTACAACAATAGCTTCGAATAATTACTAATTATATTTTATTTTAAGTTAGATGTAAACAAAATAATCAGGAGTAGGAGAATATTCCAAAAAAGAAACGGAAAATATTGCAAAATGCACTAAATGCCTTTCAGTTTTAAAATGTGCTAATGAAAACACATTATGTCTTATTTTTCCTACGAATCATCTTGGAGCAATATATAACACCGATGCTATAAAAATGATGAACCCCTAGATAAAAGGGAACTTCAACTTCTAAAAGTCAAATACTTCAACTTCTAAAAGTCGAATAACTTCAACTTCTAAAATGCAAAGCAACAATGCTTTATATCATCAAATAAAACTTTTGGGAGAGTCACTGTCCAAATGCGCAGCATATGATGTTTTCGATTTATGCTAAGCCGCATTTAAAACTTTATAGAATTTATTACATAACGTAGCTATGAAATGCCTAAAAGCTAAAATACAATTAAAAAAAGTAATCGTAATTTTGCTAATGAGAAAAATAAATAGTATTTAAGGATAAGTTTAAAAAATTATTCGATTTCGTGTGCACTTCTCAATAATAGTCGATTAATGGACTAATTATATTGCAAGTTATTTAAATGTAGTCCTGCATTATCTTCAGGATAGTTTTAAATTAAGCCTTATTGGCCCACGGCGTTCGTACAATGCGTGTACATTGTTCTCTCTTTTCAGTCATTAGCAGAACAAATATTGATTAAATACAATATTAAACTTCGTCATATTTTGGCATCAATACAAGATGGAGCCAGCACTGTGAAGAAATACGCGCAATTAAATGAGATTGAAAATAAATATTGCAAAATCATTCAAATTATTTGGCTGTTATAGACACTTTTTAGAACCAATGAAATTCCAGATTCTGAAAAATAATTATAGTGGAGCTAGAATTCAATTTAATTCTTCTGCTGGCAATAAAAATTTTAATTCAAATAGTGACGTCGAAAACATCGATTATAGGTTTAAAAATGCATCATTAAGGACATATTGAAAAGCTTTCGAAAGGCTGTCAGATTTTTTCAGAAATTACCTGTGAGAGAAACGATATTTGAAGAGAAGAGGATGAAAAACTTGAATTTTACTGT